>JAIPRL010007454.1:0-23450 GCA_025469235.1 Pemphigus obesinymphae
TATTTATTATCATTTATGAACAGTAAATAACGTTCAAGGTTTATAGATTAAATCGGTCAGTGTAGCAAACATATTGTAAATGAAGCGTACAATAAATGTATTTATTGTAACTGGATACGCCACTTAGAGGGCACCCAATCACAGCAACTTATTCACGATTCTATTATTCTAAGTCCGAGTGCACAATCTGGTTTCATTTAATCTGTGGTAATATCACGGACTGTAATCTCCCGGAAAGTAAAAATACTCTGACCGTAATGTCACGGACCGTAAAAATCCGGAATTTATAACATGATACTAGCGCTACCATGTAAATTTTATTATTCTCCTATTAGCGGATAAATTACTTGCACATAGAATGGCACTCTAGTGGTGTATATGCGATGTCGATGCGGTCATTTTTAAGGGGTTATGTATAGGCAATTTTTAAACTATAAATTAGTCCCATATCAGTTTCACTTTTTGTTGTTGTGTAATTGCGATATTTGTTTGGTATTTCATTCATAAAAGGGTTAATATTTAGGTTATAGGTTTGAAAATGTAATACAATTTTAGACGTTTTTTACTTTAAATATATACAAAAAATTTTGAAATTCGAACGGTTTTTTGGTTTTTTCGAAATAATATATTAAAGCTTCGCTCAGAATCGTTTTTATTAAATGCGATGATTTATCATTGCTTTCAAATCTAAAATAATAATAATACACAATTCTCTCACAGGACTAAAGCATCAATGGATTGACTTCCCCTACTTATATCCTACCCAACGTGTGAAGTACTTCCTTTTTTTTTTATAGCTGTTTTAAGATTTTTGACGAAATGTTATATATTAGTCATATGTCAATATAAAATATAGTTATTTCTCTGTAATTATTTTAGAAATAATCATCCTATTGTCTTGACATTTTGAACAAAAATGTATCTGTGTACCTACTACAAAACACCAAAAAGTTTTAAAAATTAATTTTAATTTTGAGCCATTTATTGTTATTTGTAGATACCCATAGATACATTTTACAGGTAATTAGTTCATAAAAGGGTTAATTTTCGATTTTAAAACCTGAAATTTTAATACAGTACCAGTGGTTCATTACTTTAACTATATTCAAAATTCTTGATAATTGTAAGTCATCATTTTTTTTATAGTTATTTCAAGTTTTTCGACAAAGTTTATTATATTTGGGTATTTTCGAAAATTTCATTAGGTAGTAAGTAGTAGTTTTAGGATTTCATTCATGAAAATTTAATTCTAGGTTAAATTATACACTGGAAATACACTAAATATAATATATATATATATATTAGATATTTTTAATTAATATTATTAGTATTATTATACCAAAGCTCCCCTCAGAAACGTTTTCATCGAATGCAATGATTTATCATTGTTAATTATTGTTAGCCCACAATAATTATACAATGTAGTTAACATTGGTTAATTGTAATGTAAAGTAATAGTTAATTGGAAGTACGAAAACATGTTTTTTAAAATCTAAAAAATATAAGCAACGATAAATCATTGCTTTCCATAACTACCATTTTGAGTTGAACTAAAGTACATTATTTTTATACATATAATATATATATATATATATGTATATGTAAGTATATAGGTATATATATATGTATATGTATATGTATGTATGTAAGTATATATTTATATACATACCTATACACATACATGGTCGCTTATAGGATAAATTTCAAGAGTTGGGGTACAAATCAAAATAAATTATAATATTTTTATATTTACTACAGGTTTTAACGAATAGGTACTGGAATAATAATCCCCCAAAAAGAGTTGGAATAATAACCACCAAATTTTTGAAGCAGCTATCACTCAATTTTTGGTTTAGAACAATGGTTTAGGCATCAAAAATACGAATCGCTGTTTAATTGTTAACCCTTTTGATGCACGTGTGTCCAATAACTTGAGTTTTATTAAAATAGCAACTTTTGTTTTTGATACCGCATTCGAATAAGTAATTATTTTTTCAATAGCGATTATTGACACTGGATTATTCGGATAGGTACATTTTTTTTAAACTAATTTTGATTTAATATTAACCATAATCATAAATTCAAAATTGTATTGAAGTTACAGCAGTTTTAAATTTTAAAAATCTATAATGACGGGTAACTCAGTCAATTTTGAGTTTAAACCAGGGTTGATACATCAAAATTAGTTTAAAAATATTCACCTATCCAAATAATCCAATGTCAAAAATAGTTATTGGGAAAAAAACTCAAGTTATTGTATATACGCCAAAAGGATTAAACATTTAAATATCAATTCATTTTTGTTACCGGATTCAGATGGTTACATTTTTTATATACATTTTGATGCCTTAACAATGTCCTAAGCCCCGAATTGACAGTTACAATTGCTTCGAAAATTTGGGGATTATTTTTCCAGCGATTATTATTCAAACTCATTTTGGAGACTATTGTTCCAGGGATTATTATTCCGATTACCGGTTTTAGCAATATTCAGGTATTTTCCAGGATGTCATCTCCATGGATATAGATAAAATTTTACATTAACAGATTTGATCCTTCCAAATAATCATTTACTGGAAAATATTTTAAAATTTGACTTGTTCATCCTAAATTTTAAGGGGTATTGTATACGCAATTTTTAGGAAATTTTCAGAAAACTTAAAATCCAACAATTTGAATATATTTAAATATATTTTTAATTAATTTAAAAATAGTTTTGTGTCAATACCGTTTATATTGTTGTGTAATTGCGATATTTGTTAAAAAAAGCATGGCTACGCAAATTTTCGATTTCTCATTTCCTAGTGATTTAAGAACAAAAACACTTATTATAAAACCGAATGTTGACAACATTTTAGAGGGAATATTATATTGTTTTTTTCAATAAGCTAAATATTTAGCATAGAATTTAACACTCCAAATCATTTTTTTTTTTTAATTTTTTAACGGCTGTAACTTTATTTTAGGAATTTCGATGAAAAGGATATGACATTCTCTCCAAAATGTTATCAAATTTGATTATATAATAGGTGTATTTTATTTTCAAATCACTGTGAAAGAAATTATAGTCATTCTGCGTACCAACACTGGTTTTTACACTATAGAAATCAGGGGATATCACGTCCTCTTCATCTAATCACATAATAATTTTATACTGATATTATCTTAAATAATTGCCCACATTTTTCACATAAATCTCATTTTAAATATTTTTTTAATTCTCCAGGGGGAACATGTTCCTCCTCTGACCCCCCCCCCCCCAATGGGCACCCATGTACACATACATATTATATGTATAAGCTGCGTCGTCGTTTATGTGTATTAATCTAAATATAAAATCGTGACATTTTCGGTGTCACGATATACAGTGTATACATACATATATACATATGCAATGTATAACTGTGTACACTGTATGAAAATATTCCATACACCGTATAAAAAAAATTTTCTACCTTTATTAGGGTAAATATTGGTAAATATTTATAAAAATAAAATATGCCTAGAGTTGTGTAATACGTTGAATTGAATACCAATATAGTTTGATTTAGGTAAATATATTCCTGGGATATTTTTTCAAAATAGTTAAAATTTAATGTCGATTGTATTAAATTAAAAATATTTTATCTCATTTTTCAGAATAATATTTATTATATTGGCACGGTTCAAAATATTAGTGTTCATGACTTTTTAGACTGACAATAACACTATTATGATCACTAAAATTGATTTATACAAATATATGCTTAAAAAATTAAATAAATAAATTGATTACTGAATGTTCTTTTTTCGATTAGTATGACACATTGATTAGATAGTGCAAATGCTTACGCCACACTACCTATTTCGTTTTTCAGAGTTCAGATTCAGAGCGCTAACATTTGCCAAGTGGAACGCGACGTGAGCTCTTAAAGCGTTGTAAGCGTCTAAGTGGAACGCACCCTTTGGTGGTTCAACACGGTTATATTCTAAGGAGTATTATATAGGCAATATATCGTACATGATAACATTTTATATATGATACTTTATTCTGTATTTAGTGTATAATGTATACCGTTATAAGCACTAGTGCCATTGTTTCAAATTTCGGATTTTTACGGTCCGGACATTTACGTCCCGTACAATTATGGTCCGTGACATTACGAAATTGTTTTTTTAAATTCCGTATATTTACAGTCCGTATAATTACGGTCCGCATTTTTTTTTCCAGAATTTTACGGTCCGTGCAATTACAGTCCGGGACTCTATGGCGCCCCATACATACATACATGCATACATACATACATACATACAAAGAACTGTTTTTGGAAATAAATAAAACTTTATATGAATTTTTTATATTATTTTTTAAAATAATTTCTACAATTTGTGCAAAACGAGCTAATAATAAATAAATGTATAGCGATAGACACATCCAAATATATATAATCTGAATTTATAATATTAACTACTATTATACTTAAATAATAAATATCACGAACAATTTAACTGAATTATAAATTACATCTAGATTCTAGAGCATAATATATTTAATTACAAGTACATTTTATATTTTATACAACACGCTTACTGAAAAATATTAAAATTTATTCTTATTAGGATATCTCAACCTCTATTAATTGGAGAGCTATTAACGTACATCAGTCCCAATGGACCTAACAACTTTGAGTACGTTTATATCTGTGCGTCCGTTCTATTATTCAGTCTATTAGCTTCATCAGTCCTATTACATTATACAGCGATTGAAGGTAAACATTGTGGGATGCAACTGCGAATTGCTTGCGGTTCAATAATATACAGAAAGGTATGTACATCCAACAATATTTTTTTATCAATAATAAATATTATATGCCCAGTACACAATGAAACAGTGTCGGTCGGGCATTGAAAGTCCCACTCCACGATTTGGCCAAAGGGCTAATTGCCAATAAAAAATACCGATCGTTTCGTTTTAGAGAGACTTACGATTTTTAGGGGTCCTGTATTAAATAGGAAATTAAAAAATATATATATTTAAATATATTTTAAAAGTAATTTAAAAATAGTTCTGAGTTAGTAGGTACTACTATTTGTTGTTGAATAATTAAGATACTTATTAGCCAAACTGAGATTTTTTTTAAAAATATATTTTCTCGAGGTCTTACGTCATATTTTATTAAGAATCACAATATAGTAGACAAAATATATGATCTGTGTTCTACCATCGTCCTTATTTCCATAGCACAAATAGAACTGTTGTTATGCTATCTGTAAAAATCCCCCATAAAAATGATTTTTATAAAATTTATAATTTTTTTAAGATTTTGTCTTGAAAAAAGAATGACAATAGAATTTATAAATATGATGTAAGAATTGGGTTTCTTAATTAAGATTACAAATTGGAGAAACGCTTTTTTTCGGTAAAATAACATATGTTCTCCAGTCCTAATACAAAATATTTTGAATAAGGAAATACAAAATTATAAACTTAGATCGTTTATAATTATAATTGTGATATAGGGACGGACGTCTTTAACTCGAAATTTTATCTCAAACATTGATAGAAAATGGAGTCAGTAATTGGAAGGTTAGGAGGAAATAGTTAATTGCTATTATTATGTGCGTGCCCTTGAACTTCAGAAGACATCGAACCAGAGATGTAATATTGATGACGGATGATGGGTTATTTAAATAATAAATTTAAACAACAAGGTATTCCGCTAAATGATTATACATTTATTCTATATTCCAAAAATATTAAACTGAATAATCGCTAAATGAAACAAAATAATAAAAATTATTTTAGTTGAAAAAGAATTTGGAAATCGGTTAATTTAAAAAAATTAAAACACTAATAAAATTGACTAAGTCCTGGAGAGATATACGAAAATAGAAAACAAATCCCCGGCGTGAAATATGTGCCTCAAATGATTATCCCAGGTCGTCTGACATTTCGGTGTTCGGGGACCCAGTTATATATGGATGCCCTCCGTTGAACTCCCTACTCGTCAGCCATTTAAATGATTCTCGGCTTAAACAAGAATTAATATCATTGGCCCATAATATAGTCGCTTCTTACACAATTTTGGTTATCGGATGTCTCTTTTGCATTTACACACGATTGTATTAACTGCCCACTCTATTTCGTGTTGTCACCGGTGCTGTCTAACAATTGTACTTCCTATATTTTTTACAAATTGTATTATTCTCTCATTATTATATTTTGTATTTGTCCTATCCTGGTAGAAAAACATATATCCGCCCAGTTTCCTAGAAAAACATGTATCTGTCTTGTTTCCTGTTATATTTACTCTACTCATGTCTCGACCCGGTTAACATTATGATTATTAATTATCTGCATATGCTTTTGGACTACATTCAATTTCATTTTATCATTTTAAATGATATATAATATAATTATAGATTACGGTTTTAATGTAAACGATTACTATTTTTAAATATTGTATATGTTTAATTTGTAGGGTATAGAACATTATAGATAATATAATTGTAAATTTTTCTAATAAAAGAACATTATTGAATTTTTTAAACTTGATCTGAAATATACAGGGTATTCAAAAAGTTTGGATAAATACTTATTTCTCAACTCATAGTTGATGTTCTTATTTTTACGCTACTTGCCACTGAGCATGTGAAACCATCGCTTTATTGCGAGAACAATTCGGTGAAATGTTCATTTCATGTTTCGGACCGGTGAATTGGCCGTCTAAATCATGTAATATAGCACCTTTAGACTTTTTCCTTTGGGGCTACGTAAAGTCCAAAGTCTACACAAATAAGCCACCTACGATTGAGGAATTGGAACCCTATCTATGACTGGAACACACTTCTAAAGAATCAACTGGAACCTAAACAGAAACTAGAGCCACTCACTAAAGAGGAACTTTTTTCGCAGTCGGTAAAATGTCCTTAGGAAAGGCTCCAGGGCCAGATGGAATTTCAAATATCACACTAATAATGGCGGTCAGGAAGAAACTGGTAGAACTTATAGGCATCTTCAATGAATACTTCAAGGACAAAATATTCCCAGAGAGATAGAAGAGAGAAAAATTGACATTGATACACAAAGGGAAGAAAAATCAGTCTCTCGTCCCTCTAGTTATAGACCCATTTGCTTGCTAGATGCGGAAAAAAAACTCTTGGAATAGCCAATTTTTAGAAAATCAAACCAATACATTGAGATCGGTCGGCTTTCCGAGACTTAATTTGGATTTAGGAGAGGACGATCTGCATTAAGTTCTATCCAAACCATCTTAGATCGGACAAAATAGATGGGCAGAAGTATATGCAAATATAGGGATGTGATTATGCTAATAACGCTTTATGTAAGAAATGCATTTAACTCAGCACCCTGGATACATATTGAACAAATGATAAGGGAAAGGCAGATCCCAAAATATTTGACAGAATCATATCACATCAGTAGACAAATGACCTTCCCTATTGTGCTAGGATCAGTGTTCTTTCCTGTGAAATTTATTCAATGATGATCTGTTAAGAACTAAGATGCCAAAGGGTATCAGTTTAATAGGGTTCGCAGATAATGTAGCGATAGACATGAATGCACCTAATACAGAGTTAATTGAGCAGTAGTCCAATTCGATTCTGCTAATAATACATCGACGGATGATAGATCACGGATTGTACCTGGCACCAGATAAGACGGAAGCGGCTGTAATCATGCAAAAACAGGCATTACACCTTCCAGAAATTAGCTTAATGGAAACGTGTATTTCATTCAAATAATCGATTAGTTACCTAGGTATAGAACTTGATAAAAGACTCACGGCCAGACAGCGTACAACTAAGATGGCACTTAGTGCGATGAAAGCAACTAGAGCGTTATTAGGATTAATGCCGAATATAGAAGGCCCATCTCAGAGAAACCAAGTCCTGCTGCTCCTTAGCATTGGTTCACAGCAAACTATTATATGCAACTTCCATGTGGGCAATGGACAGATTAAAAATGGAAAGGAACAGGCGTAATTTTGTACAAGGCTCATAGAATTATAACTATAAGTGCTACCAGATGCTATAGTTCGGTTATAGTACATTTGGAAATGAATTTTACGCCTAAACTAATTATCAATCCTATATCACCTGGGGAAAAGACTCACATAACACGGTTATTTTCAAAAATGCCTTTTCAGGAGGGCAGAGCCATGGACCCAAAGTGGGTCTCCTACCCAGAGTCCAGAGACGCGGCAGAATATACAATTTTTATTGTAAACACGAAAACAGGCGAATAATAACACGTATGATTAGACACGCACCTCGTGCAGAAACGCAGAAGATCTACTGTATGGGCTCTATTTGGATCTACTTCCAAAAGATGAAAGTGTGAGAATAAGGCTACTCAACCAGGTCACAATTCATCAAAATGAATTCATCGGTATAATCCAATGCATTATAGCGACTAAGAAATTGAGGAAAGACAACGACGAATTGAGGAGGAAGTTTTAAGAAATGGATAGTGAACGTGACAAGAATTCCATGAAAAAAAAAACCTTGAGGGGATACAATTATTGTGTATTTATTTTTTATTCAATAAATGATAGCAACCTCTTTCGGATCATCACTATGAGTAAATAAGTATAAGCTCTGTGCACATAATAATGCCTAATGACGATTCATGCATTAATAATGTACTCGGAATTATATACGAACTCGAACCTCTTTTTCTCGTCTCTGATTTTCAAACAATATAATACATATCTACTAAAATTGTGGAACATCTACTGAAGTCCAACGATATGGATATATTTATCGAAACATCCTGATTTTATAATAATTAGATACCTAAGTACTCTGTAAATTATTTAGTGTGATTTACAACCACTATTGAATTTCCCATTATTGAAAGGAAAAAATGTAAGAATATCCATTATACATCTTATGTAATAAAAATGATATTGAAAAACGATAAATGTTCATACAATATTTAGAATAAGTATAGTATAACGTTTCAATTGCAATAATTTAATGACCTCATAGGCATTTTAGCATGTTAATCAGCAAACAAAGCTCTTCAGGACTTCTAAATAATACTAATAAACTTATCACCTACTGGATACGATTAAAGAAAATTACAACAATAAAAGTTTGTAGAAATTGAGTACAGATTTGATACTTTGATCGTTTTTATAATAAACCAACTGTAATGTATGTAGCTATAAGTACATAAGTTTTAATAATTTAAATTAAATGCATACAGTTTTAAAACTATAATACAGAAATAAATATTATTACATATATATACGTACCTATTATAGATGTAAATAACCATTTATAATTTTGTTATTATATTTAATTATAATTAATAATAAAAAGAATTTGTATTTTTGTATATTTTAAGAGAGTGTTCGTTTAAAATAATTGTATTCCTGAATAGGCATTGCGTTTAAGTCATACAGCTCTTGGCGAGACATCAATTGGACAAATGATTAATTTGTTATCAAATGATATAAATTGTTTCGAATTGGAATTCTGGCTATTCAACTATTTATGGGTTGGTCCATTACAGACAATTATTGTCACTTATTTTGTGTGGCAAGAAATAGGCGTATCATCATTATTTGGAGTGATTATTTTGTTATTTTTCATTCCATTACAAGGTGTGTACAAAAAAAAAAAAAAAAAGTAAATAATAATTAATGCACTAGAAAATACATTAATAAAATATGTTTAGGTTGGCTGGGGTTAATATTATCGAAATTACGATCCCAGACATCTGTTATGACGGACGAGAGAATACGTTTAATGAATGAAATTATTTCGGGTATACAAATTATCAAAATGTACACATGGGAAAAGCCTTTTTCAAAAATGATCGAAATTGCAAGATTGTAAGTGTCTATAATAGTCTATTAAAATAAAATCAAGTCTGAATTGATTAATTATGTCGTTACAGAAAAGAAATTCAAAAGATTAAGCAATCTTCATATATCAGAACTGCACTGGCATCGTTCACAAATATTCAACCTAGATTACAAGTATTTCTTTGTATATTAACATACGTATTACTAGGAAATTATATTAATACAAAAAAGGTAAGTTTAATTAACCGCATTAATGCCTACGCAATTAATATTTTAATAAAAAATGAAATATGCATTGTACATTATACCTAAACAATTTACATATTTATAGTTTATTTTAAAATTTTAGGTTTTCGTAATTATTTCATTATTCGGACAGTTGAAAATATCAATGGCGATACTTTTCCCTCAAGCTTTGTGGCAAAGAGCTGAATTTTTAGTATCCGTTAAACGTGTAGAAGTAAATATAGGTTAAATGTTAAATAAAACACAATATAATTTTATTAAAAAAATTTAATTTCTTGGTTATAGAAGTTTTTATTAGAAGAAGAAAAATACAGTCAATTGACTATAGATAAATCATTAAATCTTAATAAAGATACAGTTGAATACAGCTATAGTATAGGTGCTTTCAATGCCACTGCCAAATGGTTAAATAATCAGACTGTTAATTCTATTGAAGACATTAACTTAATCGTGAAATCTGATGAATTAATTGCGATTATTGGTCACGTAGGAGCCGGAAAAGTACAAACATAATTATTATAAACAATAATTAGGTAACACGTTAGTGTACAAATATTATTTATAGAGTTCATTAATACAAGCAATTTTACGAGAATTACCACTTTCTGAAGGACGGATTTCAGTGCATGGTGTAGTTTCATATGCATCCCAAGAACCGTGGTTATTTTCAGGTTCTATTCAAGAAAATATCATTTTTGATTCTCCTTTGGATGAAAAACGTTATAATCAAGTAAATACATAAAAATGACTTTAAGATTACTTTAAAACTACTTCATAATTTTTTATCAGGTAATACAGGTATGTGCATTGAAAAATGATTTAGAACAATTTACTTATGGTGATGGAACAATCGTGGGCGAAAGAGGAGTTACTCTTAGTGGCGGTCAAAGAGCACGAATAAATTTAGCTAGGTTAGAATAATTCAGAAAATAATTTGTTAAAAGATATACCTAATTCTCTCATTCAAAATTATAATTTTTTCAAAATATTTATACACAAATCAATATAATATATTATTTAGAAACTTCTTGCATAATTTATATTTTTATTAAACCCCGAAAGAAAACAAAAATAAAATTAGAATTTTAAAATTTCGTATTTTCTACCTATTATCTGACAGCTACACGATAACTATCTTCCAAATTATCTAAAATTAAAATTAAAATATAATTACATGTTATTGTGGATATTATATAGTTATCAAATGACCTACCGATTTTTATTTCAAAGAATCAACTATAGAGAAATTGGACAAAATTACATTGTTTTAATATACAAACAATCTACCCGATTTCGCATTAATTCAAACAATATAAATAACAATTGTATTCAATCAATTGTATTTATTTATATGTATTTATAAGTCGTTACGGCCACGTATTGGGTTTCTATATATAAGTTAAAACTACATAATCTATGATATATCTGTCTGTCTATCCGTTGTTACTAGTACATAGTTACGATTATTGATTTGCGTACCAGAAAGATAGATATTATTCATTTTAAAAAATTTGTATTACATAGTTACGAGGAATATTATTGAATTAGTAATACAAAAAATATTATGTTATTTTATTACACATACTGTGTCTGATAAATAACTGGATTATATATAGGTACATATCATTTAAGATACCCAAATATATAAAGTATTACATTTAATTTTCTCTTAATTTAAATTATAACCATCAAAATAATCAATGACATTGTTTCTACTCAAGTTGAACATTTATTATACATTACTACTTGTAATGGTTAAAAAAGTAAACAAATACATTTGCAAATGGACACAAACCAAAATGTATATTATGTTTGTAGTAGACAACATGTATCAAAATATTATTTATGTGCGACGATTATTTTCAGTTAAATTGTTGTTATTAACTTAAAAATATTAAAACTTGATATTTAAAACAATATATATTATATATTTATATATGAGTTTCCAAATAATATATTATACGTAAATATTTGTTTTTAAAAAAAAAAACTTAAAACTTGACACTTTTTAATTTTGACAATAAATTGTAATGTTCCAAAAAAAAAAAAAATATAAATTCTATAATAATAAATTGTAATTTATTTTATTTTAGAGCTGTATACAAACAAGCAGATGTGTATTTATTAGACGATCCTTTATCAGCTGTTGATTCTCGTGTAGCCCAACATTTATTTGAAAATTGCATTAAAGGTAGTTTAAAAATTGTGTTAAACTAGCGGACTTAATTATATCTGATATTATGATATTTTTATTTAATAGGTTTCCTTAAAGAAAAATGTTGTGTCCTGGTTACTCATCAAATACAGTATTTGACAAACATACAAAAAATTGTTCTGATGGAAAATGTATGTAGTGATTTAAGAAATAATTTAATAGTAATTTTATGATAATATACAAATTTAAAAAAATACTTATTTTTGTAATAGTCTAAAATATTAGCTAAGGGTTCTTATCAAGAACTACAAGCTTCGGGTATGAACTTTTCAAAATTTCTCGACTCCTCAAAAGAAGAAGAAACTTCAGATGTAGTCGTAGTTAATGACAAGAATAGTGAACATCTTGATACATATCCTAATTTGTCTCCACGATGTTCAATCAAGAGCATATCATCATCAGTTCATGACAATATACTTAATGGAACAATAGTAAACCCTAAAGAAGAATCCGATAGCATTTTATCCAAACGCATTACAAAAAATGTTCATTTATCTTATATCGCTGCTGGTGGGAGTATATTTAATCTTTTCTTTTTCTTCTTTATATTTATTTTTTCTCAAATACTGATGACTAGTACAGACTATTGGATTACATTTTGGTACTGTATATAATTAATTTAATTATTAATACATAAAATTATATATTATTAATCAGTATTCTTTTTTTTTTTTTTTAGGGTTCATGAAGAAGAATACTTTTTTAATTATGCTAGTAATAGTACATCAATAGATCAATATTCATCATACACATACATTTTAATGATGGGGACAAATCATAGCCAATCTTGTGTTATAGTATACGCCCTTCTAATAATTTCTCTAATAGTAACTGTTTTCATTAGGTCCTCAATATTTGTATCAGTTGTAATGAGATCTTCAACAGTGTTACATAAAAATATGTTGAATGCTATTACTAAGGCCACAATGTTATTTTTCCACGTCAATTCATCAGGTATAAATATCAATAATAATTACATCATTTAAACTACAGTAAAAGTATATATTATGTGCATTGTGCATTGTACATGCAATTAATTATTTTTATACAGGACAGATTTTTAATCGATTTTCAAAAGACACCGGAGAAATTGATGGCGTAATACCATCCGTTTTACTCGTATGTTTAGAGGTATACAAATTATGATATTATTAACATAATTATATTAAATATTGATGGGAACATATTATCATTTATGTTACGGGTAAATCACAGTGATTAGGAAATTCTCCGTATAACCAGCAACATTAATAAAAACCCAGAATTTTTTAATAGCTTAATAAAAAGCCAATTTGTAATATGTGTAGTGTGTACAAATTCTTTATTAATATTAGAATGCTCACATTTAATAGTAACAAAATTAATTTTTTTAATTTATTAATTAAATTAATTAATTTATTAATTAAAATACTCCTCAGATTTAAATACAAAAACCAAGAATCGTTTTTTAGCTCTCAAAAAAGGGTTTATTTACGGGTATTAAATACTGGTTAATTGTTTAAAGTAAATTTAGAAACCGATAATTTAGCGTACTTGTAGAGTGAGCTTTCTAAACATCATTATATTTTCTATTTTTTGAGAAAAAAAAACAACATAAATAATTTGAGGAGCAAATCACTTATTTCCCGATTTGTTTTACCGCTTTAATATGATACCCGTGACAAAGTATTTCGTGGAATGGCCAGTAATTGGTATATTTAATTTATAAATAAAAATAATTTATATTTTGTGTAAATATTTAATATAGATTTCGTTGAATGCTTTGGGAGTTGTCTTTGTGGTTGGCACAATTAATATTTATCTTTTTATACCAACAATTATTATAGGAGTAATAATTTACCAATTAAAAGTATTCTATTGGCGAACGTTTCAAAGTATAAAATATTTGGAAGGAGTAAGTGAGTACAACATTTTTTTTTACTTAAATTTTAACAGATTATATATGTAATTCTATACTTCAATAGCTCGAAGTCCTATTTTTTCACACATGAGTACATCCATGCAGGGTTTAACAACAATAAGAGCATACAAAGTAGAAAACAATTTGTCTGAACAATTTGATAATTATCAAGTAAGTAAACATATATATTATATTCAGGGCCGTAGAATTTGCTGTGCGAGCGGTTCATTGCACCAGGGCATCAAACTTCAAGTTATTTAAGGGTACTCAATGCGCATGCATAAATGATTAAAAATATCAAAAACCTATAATTATCTATATATAATATATCTATAAATATAAAAATGTTTTAGATTCCGAGAGATGCAGATAATTACTAGGTTTTACGATGTTATTTTTTAATTTTTTTTGAAAACAATTTTTTAAGTAAGAGTTTTGGGGTAAAGATATTATAGAAAATTCGTTCTAAATATAATTTTTTTATTTTTCCGGTAGTTCTTTAATCGTACATATAAAAGGAGAAATTATTACTATTCCATATTTTATTATTCGTACAAAGGTAACCAAATAATTCCCTATTTTAGGTACATAATATATCATTTATTTTTGAATAAATTGAAAAATTTTTGAGATATTTGTGTCTTAAATGTTAAATAAAAAATAAACAATGGAATTTTTTTAACTAAGTCAATTTAATATTTTTCGATGTTAACTTTAAACTATACTTGTTAAATTTGTTTTAGTTAATTTTTAACATTAGGGATTTAGGTTAACTTAACTTGACTTATCAAATTTTTTCTATTTACTTACTGACCTTTAGATATCAGTACATATACAACTAATCTTCACATTGAACAATTATAAATATAATATGTTTATTTCATTATTTTCACAATATATAATATAATGTGTAGGTACTATAACTTCCTATTTTCGCAAGCAATAATTATTAATATCAGTAATTGTAAGTTGATTAGATATGGTGAATGGGCCCAAAATTGTATTTTGAACCAGGTCCCAATATCTTGTAGCTCAACACTGAATTTATACTATATGATGTAAGTACTACTTTTATCATGCATAGGACATTAAATTTACTTTAAAATGAACTTTAACACCCTTGTGACTGTTATATTATAAATTATTATAAAAATCTGAAATCTAAAATTATACACATTTAACTGCGAATAAATAATTACAAATGTGATGTTGTCATCTTTGTGGTGAACCAATAAAAAACCGTCAGATTTTATATTCATACACTTATTTATATAATTATATATAATTCGCATATTTAATTCGAGTTCACTGCATATATATACAGTATATATATGCAGTGAACTCGAATTACCTCCCACATCCAGGAATTAGATCTTTTGTTAATCTAATTAACTCCCAGGAGTTTGGGGGAAAATTCGAGTGTGTCAAAAATGTATACACAAATTTCCTCCCGTATCATACGCACCGATGTCTCTCATTAATTTATTATTATCTCCATTATCGATACAATATTATATCGATTTAACTAATTACATTATGATGATGAAAATTGATTTAAGTTGAATTGTTTTGAAGGAACTGTAAACCCTGTTTCCTAGTTATATCCTGATTTTGGAAATCAATATCTTTAACTCCTATTTTTATGCCTACAATAAATTTTGTCTTGAATTAGAAGATGTTGAATATGACAACATAGTTGTTGAGTTACGTATACGCAGTTAGAAGTTGTACTTTTTAAGATTTGGGAATAATAATTTATAAATTGACTTTTTTCCAATATTATAGGATATACATTCTTCAGTATCCTATTTAATCATTACGTCAATTCATGCAATTGGTGGATTGTTGGATTACTTGGTTTTTGCCTACTTATGTATAGTATTATTTACCTTGTTATATTTTCGAAATAGTAAGTATTAAAACTATATTTGTGAATTAAAAATATGATATTTTTGATTGGATAATGTTGTTTTATAATATTTCAGATATTTCCGGAGAATATATCGGTCTAGCTATAACTCAAGGTATAGAAATGTCTAGGATGTTTCAATGGTTAATAAGGAATTGGGTACAATTGGGATTTCATATGAAGTCAGTTGAAAGAGTACTAGAATACACATATTCACCACAAGAGGCTAATTTTCAATCACTTCACGGTAATAATAATTAAATATAATATTGCCTAATAATAACGATCATACTCATATATTGTTGAAATGTCATTTAGACAAAACACCACCAAAAGAATGGCCTCAACTAGGGAAAGTCGTTTTCCAAAACTTTAATTTACGTTATAGTTTGGATACACCATGTGTTTTAAAAAATATCAATGTTACAATTCAACCAATGGAAAAGGTAATTATTATTTTTATTATTACCTTGTAGAAGTAATATTTATAAAATATACACATTCTTAAGTGCCTAAATAATTTATATTATCATATATATATATATATAGATCGGAATTGTTGGTAGAACTGGTGCAGGAAAATCATCAATTATAAATGCATTGTTTAGATTAGCTCTAAATGAAGGCAAAATATTCATCGATGATATAGAAATACACGAATTGGGATTACACGATCTGCGATCCAAGTTTTCCATAATTCCTCAAGTGCCAGTATTGTTTTCAGGAACAATACGAACAAATTTAGATCCCTTTGATGAGTATCCAGATCACGTTCTTTGGAATGCTTTAGATGGAGTAAATATAATACTACTGATATTTTAAATGTTATAATATATTATAAATACTTTATTCTGAGAATAATATATAATATAGTATAGTTCCAAAGTATAATTTTAACCGTCATTTTAGGTGGAACTTAAAGGTGTGATCGAAAATTTACCAGAAGGTCTAAACTCGAAAATGTCCGAAAGTGGTTCAAATTTCAGTGTAGGCCAAAAACAATTAGTGTGTTTAGCTAGAGCACTTATTCGAAATAATAAAATTATTGTAATAGACGAAGCTACAGCGAATGTTGACCTACAGTATGTAACAATAATATTATAAATGATCGAATAGACTGATATACAATATAGCATATTTTTATTTTCCGTTTTAAATATTTAGGACAGATGAATTAGTTCAAAATACTATAAGAAGTAGATTTCAATTATGTACTGTATTAACAATTGCTCATCGTTTGAACACTGTTATGGATTCAGACAAAGTACTCGTTATGGATGCAGGCACAGTGGTTGAATTCGACCATCCATATACTTTGTTAAAAAACAAAGACGGATATTTCTTTAAATTGGTAGAACAAACGGGACGGACATCAGCTGAATTGTTATACGATATCGCAGCAAAGGTAGTGTATTCTGTATATATATACATATATATATATATATATATATATATATATTATATGGTTAATAAATTTTAACTATACTTTTTTTTTGTATCGAATTTTTTTAACTTAACAAATTGGTACTTAATATTACATGTTTTCGCTTTTTTTTTTTGATTTTTTTAGAACTTTAAGAATATACATATGGAATGATTATTGCACAAATTAAAGTGATTGACGAAAAATGAATATTCCTTTATTATTAATATTATTTTATATAATTTGGTACAATAAATATTATCATTTAACATGAAAAAAATCAATTGTATACTAAAAATAAATATTTATAATAAAAAATAATATATAAAAATAAAATATTGTCAGAGTATTTAAAAAACGATTAATTATAAAGATTGCCTTAACCGAGTGACCAACGGACATAATACACTCATAGTCGAACTATATCGGTTCAGAGTGGCACACGGTGTGGAGTCAGAATGGAGTAAAATTGGATCGCAACCCAGCCCACACTCGGTCGTTGATGTTCAATCGACGATCCCAGAGTGGATTTTCTAAAAGGATAAGCCCCTTACCACTGGTGTGGGAATTCGCCAGCCAATTGGTGCCACACGACAGAGATCTTCGGACATGGTGGGTTTAGATTCGTGATCTTTCTCAAAGAATGATTAAGTATTCGTGGTGTAACGTAGTCACCCCGGGACGGGGATTGTCCACCAAAGACGAAGCTTTTGGTGAGAGGCTACTTAGGATGTCGTATGAAGGGATTCTATGCAAAACATAGATACTAATTAAAAAAAAAAATAATTTTCAAGAAACGCTATTGAAGTAAAATTGGAAATAATACGTTTTGAAAAAAAATATTAAAAAAAGTACTTTTTGAAGGAATATGGTTTTAGCAAGGAAAAAATAAAGTAGAAATCGCTTGTTCTTTAAAAAAAAAATGGCGTACTTCAAATGCATTTTAGTCTTGAAAATATTAAATTTAAACAAAAAAATAAACGATAGTCTCGTTTAATTTATCAGCTATTTTGACATATCCAACTCAATTTTGTCAAAAATTACAATAGTACATTTTGCATAGAAACCATTCATATCCCGGGCGTGGATTTTCCGTACTTATCAGGTTTGTCAGACGACAGGACCTGGTGTCAAAAAGTCTAAACATTGGAATTCTTTGGTGTGTCGCGCGTGATTATTCTATTGAAAATTTTCAAAAATTATATTTTATCACTATATCAAAGTTTTCAAGAAATATTCAGTAGATTTAAAGAAAAATAAAATAGAAATAATGTATTTATCATTGCATTTTTAATACCAACATCAAAATCTCCAAAAATACAACCCTCATATGCAATTAGCAATTATTGAACTTTACAATTCAATCAGTTTAAAATGTAAATATAAAGAATGGTCTATTGATAAAATTATAGAATTTTGGAAATGCGTACCCAAAAAAATATTTTCTAAAACTATATACTCTAGCGTTTAAATTGGTTTGTAGATTTGGCTCCACATACATATGTAAAAAAGATTTTCTCGGATGAGTTTGATCAAAAATAAGTAACAAACAACAAACACTAACAAATTCTCGTTTAAAAATTGTAATACTCATATCTTAAGAAAACTTCAACCAAACTATGATGAAAATAATATGATTTGACAAACATTCCCAATAAAAAAAAAAAAAAAAAACTATCATTAAATTATTATAAAAATAGAATAAATGTTAAACTTCATAATTATTGTATTATTATTTAGTGAATATTATTTAAACGTATAAAAGCATAATTAATGTAAAATCTAAATTTTTGTTAAGATTTATATCTTAACAAAAATTTAGATATTATATATATATATATAATATGTTATATTATTGTAAATTATAAGTGTTAATTTTTTATGGCACTTCCCGATTTTTTTTTTGATTTTTTTTTTAACACAATATAGAGAATAATTATTTATATAATACTTAAACCTTCGCGTTGAGTGTCATACTTACCAATTAAAAAATGTGAAAAATCTTGACTGAAATGGTTATCGAATTTCCTTAAAAATAAATTAATACTAGGTACATTTATATTTTTGTGGAAATGAGTTTCCGCCTCAATAAAACCAATAATAATCAGTTTCTTATTATCTGTGGAAATTATATTTTTATTTTTCAAATAAATTTAATTTTCCAAAATGAATTGGTATTATTTTCGTATTTTGATAATTGTATTTTCGTGTTTAGCTATTAAGTAGCTACCTACAACGTACTTACTATAAGGATTATAACGTATAGAAAAAAAATTTTCATAATTATCATAATGATATATCTAAATTTGTAATTTACACTAATAAAACTAATTAATAAACTATTAATCTACTACCTACGATTAAGTAATTCAGGTAAGCTAATTTGTGTTATAGAATACCTAGAATCATATGAATTATATTTCAATTGTGATTATTAATGACAATCATACAAATACGAGATAATTAGTATTTTAATATCATAATCAGTAAGCTGGTTGCCATAAGTATTTGTCAGTGTCAAAACAAATTTTTATTTTTAAGTTTAAAAATATCAAGAATAAGTCTATATTAAAATATGAACCACATACTATGAATTCTCATTTTAACTCAACAAATTAAAATTATGTTTATTATTTCATATTTCAGTATATCAAATGTTTTAGTAGAATTACATTTTAGCGTATTCATTGATTGCATTAATTTACAAGTATATAAAATTATTATTAATTGCGTTATTTTCAATTTGAACCAAAAATAATTAAAACAATTATCGGTTTATAAAACAAATCATTTAATCGTATTACAAAAAAATGAAATTTTTGATATAATATCAAGTCATCAAACACGAATTATGAACTATATGTCTACATATAATTATTGAATACTTTTATACAATTATTACGCCTACTACATTGAAGTTGAATTGAGTAATATCTACGACTGCACTTCCCAGCAGAAAGTATGAAAATATAGTAAACACATAGTTGTAATAATTTACGATAATCAATAACTTATTCCGTACTTCTACTTTGCACATACTCAATTTTACCAAAATGTCAAAATATATAAGGTGTATTTTAGTTTACTAGACTTCCAGGACCGGCGCTAGCAAAATCTGATGTGGGGGGGGGGGTGTCAAAAAAAAATTGCAGACTCAAATACCATTTTTACAAATAATCAAAAAAAAAAAAAGGTCTTCACTTCCTGCCGAAAAAATTCGGTAAGTACAATTATTATTTAAAATATTTAAAATGATAGTAGGTACAGGTAGGTAGTAAAAAAATCACTTAAAATTTCAATTTAATTGCACCAAGTACTATATATTCTGTAACAATAATAGTAAAATCGAAAAATATTACGGATACTTATAAAACTTTTGTAAACATATTTTTTATAAAAATTTGTATGTAACCTAAATGTTTATGCGGCGTGCTTTAAGAGTTAACCAACGCTCTATTATGAATTTCATATCAATATCGTCTAGAATGTCTTTAGACGAGTTAAGTATCAACAGATTATCCAACCGATTATCTGCCATGGTAGTTCCTAATTATTTTTAACAAACTTAAGTATACTGAATACTCTTTCATTAGAAGCTGTAGAAACAGGTGATGTAAATGCTAAGTGACATAGAGCATTAGCTAATGGTATAATAGTTTTCAACTTATTACTTGATTCCATAATTGACTTTAATGTGTTATTAGAATTATCAACTGTATGCAATTTCAATATATTTATACGAAATCCTATTTTTAGCGGTTTTTCGTCATTTTCGGTAGTTATTCGAGTGGCGTTAAAAAATTATCGAGAATATCTCAAAATTACGTCTTTAAAGTACCGACTTGATGCAATATTCTAAATGTTAAGGTGCTTTACGTAACGTCATCGCAACATAAAAATATGTTTCGTTTTTAATGGTTAAAAATTATTACAAACCGCTGTAATTTTTTAACCATTTGTTTTCCGCAATTTTATTTTTACATATTTGAAATCGGGATAAAAAATACTATCGATTGTTAAAAAAAAAAAAAAAAAAAAATTGAAATTCGTGACTGGGGCGGTAAAGTATATTAGTTCCACGGATTCTTTATATCTCTAAGTTTAGGTAGGCATACGTATATAAATATAAATAATGTATTCAAATAAACTTACCAACTGCATATTTTTTTTTTTAGTCTTCGCTGCTACAAATGGATTAATTGTTACACCAAAATATTGTACTCTAATTTTTTTTCCTTCGTGTACATCACGCTCATGTTTTAATTTATAGTCCTTATTGAAAATACTTCCACAATCTATAGACATTCGAGTTTAATCCGTTTACGTTTAGGTTCTGACATAATAAAAATACCGCACAGGCCACAGATTACACAACTTGAATAGCATTTACTATTTATAGTATAAAATATAATAGGTAATAATTGAATATTAGGTATATTATACTATTAGGTTTTATAGAACTTTATGCATTCAAGTTTCAGCCATAGATTAAATATACTATGAATAGGCGACGTGCATACACAGATTTGCCGCTCTAATTATGCTTACTTTATTCACCGCTAGAGGCCACTAGTTATCTCATTAACTATTTAATTATTTTACCAACAAATACCATAAACAACGATGTAGCCTACACTACGACGAAATATTTATATTTCATAAATAATAATAATAATAATAATAATAATAAATATTTATAATATGTCTATGACTGACTATCGTTAGGATAAAAGAAAATCATGAATTACTAATTAGATCATTTTTAAATTTCTTTTTTAAATTGAATGTTCCATAACTTTTTATGGTTCGCTTTACAAACGAAAATTTTGCTTTTACAAATCTTTACAAATGTATGACGAAATTGTGAATTAAAAACTGCTTTTGGGAGGGGGGGGTGTGTGCGTTATGACGATTCAATGATTGTGAATTTTCAAATGGCAAATCTTCAATCGTGATTTCGAGGAGCCAAGTCATATTTTATGTTTTTATTACGTTGTCAATTTAAACGTTTCAAAAACAAATGTACGCCTATCAAATTTTAATACCTAGTATAAAATATGATAACATTTTCAATAGCTACCTACATGAAAATAAAATCATATGCGATTTATTATTGATTACATTTAAAATGAATGCTTATTGTACGAAGAGTGAATGAAAACCAAAATGTACGAATGCTGAGTAAAGCGAATTTTGAGTCTCAATATTATGAAAGTTATATCATAGGTACAAGTTACCTATTAACTATATAGTATGAGTAGTATTACCTACTCATATAGGTAATATAACATTTAACAACATACCTGCCTATATTTTGCAAATTTACCAATAATGGTGGTTTTTTTTCAGAACGGAAATAGGATCACGAATCACAATTATACATTTATGTATATTATTATTAGTATAATCTATAGTAATTGTCATAATATACACCAAAGCTAAACTCAGAATTCTTTTATTTTTTTCAGAAAAAAACGATTTATTATTGTTTTCAAATGAAATATATCCATCACCAATCCTACCTAATGAGCGAAATGCTTCTACCTCGTACTGACTGTTTTTTTTAAATTTAATATGAATAAAATCACGCTATAAATGTCATATAAATACATTAAAATAAATAAATAGGTAACTGTATTTTGAAAAAGGAAACATAGATTAATTGAACAAAGCCAACATCGTTAACTTGTTTTACTCAAAATAATAATTTTAAATGCATTTTTGAAGTTTTATATTGTAGCCGTGAATCGTAATCTTTTATTTTAAAATATTATTAATTAATATTCTATCTGGTTTATAATATATACCTACTAGCATGAAAGTATAAATAAATCCAGTATAATCAATCAAAATATATTATTATTATAGTGTAAATTAGTAAAATTATAATATACTTGTTGTAACTCGTTAGAGAGATGATTTTAAGAAACAGCATGACA
>JAIPRL010007455.1:0-23445 GCA_025469235.1 Pemphigus obesinymphae
ATAAAATCTTATATTGATAACGTTTGTTTACCGATTTTGCCTACATTGCATATGGCGGCTGACTTCAACTAATTTTAAGGTAATTATGGCAAAGACGGCTATCTAGTATTATTATATATCTATGTTACCTACTAACTAGTAAAGTGTTTATTGATAATAAATAAATCCACCTTCGACCGTACAACTACAACCACCGTATAGACAAGTGATATTTACGATACCACGAGATTATCATTTTTCATCACAACATTATCATTATTATCAAATGTACCGTTATCAGTAAACGTTTAAAACCAACGTTTGTTCGCATTAGTTAATAGCTTAGCAAACAATTTCAACTTAAAATAACCACGAAAACGTCAAACGGTTTACTTGGTACCTCTGCGAAAACCCGCCTATTATACGACGTTATCACGCAGGTAACATCCAAATTCTGTCACGGCGCCCTTTATTTTTATACTGACTTCGTCCGAGATAAAAAAGAAACAAGTACAGTCATGAATTAAAAATACCAAATATGTTGTCCTTTTAATGTAAGTAGTACGAAAAATTATATATATTTACATCGATGGTTGGTATATATTGTTATATTAATAATATTCTTCGTGTAAATATGATAAAATTACGAGGGGAAAATCCAGTCAGTAATGGATGGAATTACTTCGCTACGTCAAATAGGATACTGGTGTGGTGGATGTTTTAAATTTGAAAATGATAAAACGATTTTGAACCAAGCTATAACTATAGTAATTTTTTTCGATTTATTAAAATTTTCCGTTATTTTCCTTTATCATTATAATAATCAAAGACTGTAAGCTTAAAAAAAGAATGAAAAAATCTAAAATTTACATTGCAATAAATTTCCTAACAGAAAGATTTTTACACAAAAATCATACTCAAATTTTTCAATTTAAAAAATGTATAGGTACATGTCAGCACAATGTAAGTACATAAAATAATCAAATTCCAAAAATTGATCAAAACACTGAAAATTGATCAAAACAAGTTTTGACATTTAACTACATCAATATAGGTAGGTAGTACTATAGTAAATAAATAGTGTACATTTCAAGTTTCTAGCATTATAATTTTCTAATTTATAACAATCGATGATTGTTTTCGATAGTTTTCCTTTACGCTTAAAAAAGTTATCTACTGGGAAAATTGAAATATTACCTGTATAAAGTACCAACTAAAATGAGTTTATTCAATACAATGAATCAGTTTTTATCAATAATGTGATCTTATTGATGCAATCTAAGTATGAATTACCTATGATTTCATTTATATTATACAAATCCAATATCTATATAAACATGTATACTTATGGTGAAACGTGTTATTAATAATTATTATTTAATATAAATAGGTATCTTCGCTACAGATATTTTGAAAAAATAGAGACATATAATTTTAAATTAAATTTTACAACAATAAAAGACTGAAACTAATATATAACTGGTGATTCTCATTGAGTCACAATGATTTCTTTATTTCGGGATAGTTATTTTCTATATTTTGTACGATATTTGACTGAATGATATTTATATACTTCCGTCTAGTGACAACGATTTTAAGCTCATACAACTGAACCTATTAAAATTATAGTGATCAAAGACGAACATTTTACAATATGAATACATTTAATATCGATGTTTGGTCATGATGTTAAGTGAAAACCGATACACCCAGGCACTGTTCGAGTTCGCCTAAAAAGTCGACAATTGTAAGTCCAGTCGAATAATTTTGGAATTACTCAGTTAATTCACTTATTAACCTGAAAATTGTTTAACATTTTCTAGAAATTCCGATAAAAAAGGTATACTGACATACATTTAGATACATGAGTTTTTCTTAAAAAAGTTGCAATTATAATACGTCTTATTCAGAATTACTCGCACTCGAGAGTTACAAGTTTATTTAAAATAAAAAAAAACATTAAATAACAATAGGTAAGTTCTAATTTCAAATGGGTTAACACCCAACATTAAGTTTTTATTAAAATTTTTAGTTGAGATAAGAAGTGATGAGATATGTGAACTCCCCCTCATCACTCTTTCAGAGTTCAATGTAATAGTACGAGTATATAAGTTATAACAATCGAATAGTTCAATACTGAATATTATATTTATATAGAAATTATTAATAATAAAACCATGTTAATAAATCTTTCATAAACGCATAAGTTTACAGAGAAAATCACACGATAAAAGGATATAAACATAGGTATTATTTTGTCGGAACTCGATCGTCGATTAGCGATTCGTTCGCGCGCCATTTATTTAAACACCTGATGTGAAAATAAAACAACTATAAACGCTGTGAACTCGTTTCGGAATATTTTCCTATAGTCACTTTTACGGCCTTAGGGGTATGTAGGGCAGAGTATTATATACGTAGCTTTATTTTAACCAGCTGTCATTCACAGATTTAAAGTAGGCCTAAGGCTAAAAATGGAAATTATATGATTTATATTTTTAATATAATTTTTTTTAAACGCTCTGTTTTTAGATATACGTATACAAAAATTAAATTAAATAAAATAATTATTCCAGCTTTATTTTTTATTGCTTATCATTAGAAACCTATTATATAAGTAATAACAGTAGGTAATTATTATTAAAAAAAACAATTCAGAGTATTCTTTTTTTTTTTTATAGATACAATTTTAAGTCACATGGTAATAATATTCATATTTTAAAAATGTATTGAACAAAATTGTTATGTTTATAATTTGAGTACTTGTAGATTTTTCTAATAGTAAATTGAAGACTCAATTCCACAAAAATATTTAGTTTATTTTTGTAAACACGTATTTCAGTAATAACGTTACCATCTTCAGCACACAATAACGACTGACAGTAAGTAGGTACTGAAGATGGTAACTTTGTTACTGAAATATGTATTTACCAAAATAAATTAAATATTTTTATAGAGTTGAATCTTCAATTTATTATTAAAATTGTTATGTTTGTCATAAAAAAGATCAATATTTGGATCTTTGAACATCATCAAAATATCTACAAAGAGATCCAACGCCCGAGGCTCCATTCAATATAAAATATATTATATATATTATACTGTATAGTCCATATTATCTCTGGCACACATTATATAACACATACTATTATATAACATTACGTTAGCTGATGTATACAGGTTTTCACAACTGGTCGAAGTATGTTTTCCGGTTGATTGACGGTGTTGGACCGAATGTTTAGTATAATAGATCATTTTAAATTGTTTAAAACTGAAAAAAAAATAATAATTACAATAATAGATAGAATAGGTATATAACCTAACCTAACATTTTAGTAGGTATAATAGTAGTTATTACGTTAAACTGTGTATGCACAAACGAGTTCAGTTACTATTCTCATTAAAACCTAACGAAAACTAATTATAATTATTATTTTAAATGCATAAGCCAGTATATAGTTTTTTAAATTATAATATAAAATATCTAAAGCATCTATCAATTACCTATCTAACGCACAGTCTTGTAAAATATTTGAGTAAAAGTATTTCAGTAAATATATTTAAATACATTTATAGTATTTAGAATACTTTTAAAATAAGTACTATGCCATTGGTATTTTTACTAGAATTACAAATACTTTTAGTTAAATACTTCTAAATACAATTTCTTACAATACGTTTTAATTTTAATAAATTTAATTCAATCAAAATCAAATTTTAAGTATGTTTGTGTTAAATGTTCTTTATCGTTTAATTCAATATTATTGTACAGTGTGATAAATTGACAGACGTAGTTATGTAAATTTATATATAATATGTGCGTAATGGATATAAGCGTAATAAAGTCGATAAAAATCGTAACTACCGCTCGTGTATGATAATAATCGCCTGTTTGAAATGTGTCTTAAAATAATAATAATTGTAATATCATCGGAAATACAATGGAACATCAATTTTCGATTAACACGGGTTTATTTCGTCTTATAATAATTTTATTATTAATAAGATATATTATATTATATTAAATAACACTATGTGTAAGTGTAACACAGTATCGTAAATTTATGAAAAATATTGGTAAAAATAATTATTAATTTTCAAAACATTATAAAAACTAAAATGAAAATTTTTGTAATCATTTTAATATTTATTATATTATTACATCAAATAATTGAAAATTTATAGTTGAGTAATAGAGAGATTTTAAGACCTATAAAAATATAATTTAAAAATAATTCGACTGTTTTAAAAATAAATTTAAAGCCATACAAATGTACACAAGTATTTGTATTTAAGTACATACCTACCAAGCATTTGTGTTTGTTCTTAAATACTTTTTTAAAAAAGTATTTAGAGTACGTCTTACATGTCAATGTATTTGTATCTCTCTATTTTAAACGTAATTTTAAAAGTATTTTGTACAAGACTGCCAACACGTTACTTTTTATATGTAAGCCTTGTAGACGTGTTCGCATGATGAGAATGTGAGTATACAAATTATGAAAGGAGAATTAATGGAATCGAAGAATATTGGAATGAAGAATTTTTACAATCTGAATAAAAGTATTATAATATTATGGACAAATTTTAGTGATATTTTTGGTTTTATTAAAATATATTGACATTTCTCGACTGCATTTTTCATGCACTATTGACTCGTGTACGGAAAATCTCGTCGTAACCCAACTATAAATAACAAAAAAATAAAAAATTATAAAAAATCTCGATTTGAACGTATTTAAAGTAGGCCAGTCGTATAATTATAATAAATTAACATAAGTGCGTGTAGTTTAACAGACAAGTCAATGTAGGTACGGTGTTGGCAGATAGTTCGACAATGAGGCCTTCCCAACGGAATGGAAATTATATCATAATATCCTCATTTCCGCCGTTACCGGTACGGCGGCGTTTATTATATAACCGATAAGGTCATCATCTGCATTATCCAGATACGATCGTCTACGATGGACAGCAAACCTTGCTCTAAATTTCCATATAACAGTACAAGGTTTCGGGCTCAGAGTAGAATAAAATCATTATAATTATAGTATAATAATAATTATTACTGTTAAATCGATAAATTTACGAAGGAGAACTTAGGATCTATATATATGTACAAACGATTCCGTCAGTACGTTTCAATATTATAATTGTACTTTTTTTTTTTTAGTTTAATGCAAACCATAATAGTGAACGTCAAAAAATCAACATAACCGAATGCGCCATACCACAAAATATAATTTCACATTAAATTTTAAACTAAACATGTACACAACCGTGGGTTAAAATGTATTACAATAGTTCTATTCATTTTTCCAAATCGATAATTTGACTGGATTTTAAACTGTTATACTGTAACACTCCCAATATGTAAAAAGAAACATGAATTAAAGTATTTTCGATAACTCTCATTTGGAGAAATTGAGATGGCCATGTTGGCGATGCGTTCTCTTCACCTCATAAAACATGAAAAATTTAAACCATATTCTATCAATTTGGACAGATTATATAAATTTTACTATATACAGTTAAAATCACGAAAAAAACAATATTCTGTTCAATATTTCCACTGAAATTTTTAACTATCGTGAGCGCAATGTGTAATTATCATAATTCCATAATGACTAATTTTTAGGAACAACAAAAAACGTAAGTTTTTGTCTATATAATAGTATGTTGTTGATAACTGATTTTTGAATAAATAATATTGCCTAATAGAAGTGGGAATGGTTTTAAACCATGGGTTAAATTTTTTCTAAAAGAAAATTGTAATATTACATTCGATATTTTATTTTTAGATTTATGGTAATAAATAGTAAATTTGGCCAAATATATGCATATGTGGTATATCTCAAATTCTCAATGAATGACTACTTTGGTGTTTGGTTATTATCGTTCGGTTTAAAGTTATAACACTAACTAGGTCTTTGAATATTCAAAATAAATAAACCATCTATAAAAATATTCAGTTTTGAATATTAAAGTATTAGAGTGATACAACGTTTAAGTAAAGTTTTCCAAATTTGAAGACAATTATAGAAATTGTAGTTTTCGATTTTAGGATTTAAGAGTTGAAAATTCAGTACAAGGTCAATCCTACATTACTCTTAGTATATTATTCTTATTTCAGTATTTTTTGTTACATCAAACAATTTTAAACAAAATATTAACAATGTCTGGCTATTTATAGAAATTATAAGTTTTCCAATTTTATTATCATTAATGTGGAAATAATAGGTTTTAATACCTGTGAATTGAATAAAAAGTTACTATATCACTACTCACTAAATAAAATATTCAGGAGTGGATTTGAGAGAGATGTCGTAGAAATCGTCCCCTTCTATAAGGTTATTTTTGTCATTATTTAAGGAGTATAAGATTGATTTTTTTCTCTAATTTAGTGTTATTTAAATCGATTTTTCGATTTATATTTTTCGGAATATATACACGAATGATATATTTTTATTACTTATTAATATAATTTTTAAAGTTCACAAAACTCTCCTCCCTTGAATACGCTTTAGATTTGGCTTTGATAATATATTATTATGAGTATGTGGAGCTTGATTAAAGATTTATACCTTTAATTAATCTGGATTATTTCTGTTTGTAATGTTTGTACATATTGTTGTTAGAACTGTATAGGTATTCTGAACTTTTTTCGAAACTTTCATAGTATATTTGTTAGTGTTCACAATTTAATCAGTGATTTTGAGCAATAGGGAATAGATAAGTGCGTTCTTGCACCAAAAAGTACGCCATTTATACGGGGTGTGTGGGGCTAGGTTCTCACGACTTCGCTGTTAAAACTATCTCATATCCTCTTCCATTAAATGTTACTAAATACGTTAAATCTGAGTGCCATTCTATATCTATATTGAAATGTCAAGGGTCATACGAATCTGAAAGTAAAATTGTCCCGAAAAATTGCAACATTTCGTCGGCGTATTTGGTTTTGGACATTATCCATATAGGTCCTTAGATTCGGTTTTCCTTCGCAATCAACAAAGTCCACGAGACCGCACAGCAGATTTTCATCAAGGACATTATGTTTAATGTAAACAATATTTTGGAACATATTTGGCTAATATAACTTGTAAGCCACACGCAGTGGACTATATCACGTTTATATAAGAGGAGTGGTAGACACTATAGGCATATAATAGGTAGGTGGTTCCTACAGAGTCGACGTGCATTTATACTGTCAGGAAAAAAAAAATATTATTTAACTTTATATGAGTATATAATATAATTTACACGTACGATTTTTTCGTTTATCTAATAAGAATATATATCTAATAACATATAATATAGTGTTATATTTTATTCCCTCTATATCGCCCCCGTAATATCGTTTCCGAATCGGGAGAAAGCGATCCAAAGTCCGCCTGTATAATGTAATAGTAATAAAAATAAATGATGTATTATGTGTGCGTGTGTGGATACTATACGGTCATCTGTTCCTATAAGGTCCAAGGTTAAAAAAATCTCCGCTACCCGGATATTCTGTAACGCCGAAAATCGTCCGATAATAACCCCCCCCCCATTTTTTTTAGGAAATACGCTTGTAATTTAACAATAACTATATGCCCATGGATGGTAAATGAATATATCGTTTTCCAATACAATTTATTGATCATATCGACATAATATATTAGACGACTGACGACCGCGATATCATAATAATAACGTGATTTAAATTATAATATTGTAATAATGAATAATAATAATAATAATAATAATAATCTATGCAATGAACTTATACGCTCGCGTGAAGGCGTATTATTATAATATTCAATATATAATATACCTATAATTGAATGAATATTAAATTGGCGAAAAATTTTAATCCGCCATCTATGTTTCATCGTAATTTCATAATAATTATTATCGTATCGATATAGTATATATTGTTATTACGTTCATAAAGTATATATTATTATTATCTATATATAATATAGTGGACCCAGACGATGAATATATTATTAGAATTTCGTATACAATACGTAACCGGTACAATCGGCATTATGTCACCGACCGTGACATAATATTTACGGTCAGAGCTGTGCAAGATTATCGAAATATTAATTTTGAAGTTCAAAATCGAAATTTTCTAAGTATTTTTTTTTTTTTTTTTAATATACTTACATTTTTTTTTTCATGCTCACTGCTCACATAATGTTTTAACGAAACTTGGCAAGTAAACCATTTTTTTTTTCACCTCATTAAATTAAGATAATATATTGAAAAGAGTACCTATTTGACGTTACTAATTTAAGTTTAGTCGTTAAAAGTAATTTTTTTGTTAATTTAGAAACTATTAACTCGATTAAAAGCTTAAGTTTAAAACTTTTCTAAAGAATGATGAAAATAGAAAATTTAGGTCCCTATAAGAATTTGAACTATTGAATATGATTTTTTTTTTTTTGAAAATAATATTTTCATTTCATACATTTACTTCTTAAACGAGTATTAATAGAATTATGGAAATTAAATTATATTTTTATACCAAGTTAAACTTAAAGTGCCTATATATTATTGTACTTATACAAATTTAGGCATCTACAGCTATATATTATAAGTCAATTTTTTTTACAATTTTCTAACATAATTGGTTTACATTTTCATTATACAAGTATAAACTTATTTTTTTAAGATAATTTTTATAATTAGGTAGGTATACCTAATTCAGTTAATACTCACATATCAATATACCTAACTGAAGTTGTACTTAATATACCTATATTAAAAAAAAGTAGACATTATTTGTAAATATTTCAATTACATATATTACAGTTAGCATTTGTTTTGTATTTGTAATGATTTCAATTTTATACTTTAATATATCCAAGAAATGAAAACAAAAACTTTTTGTGTTGTTAAGGTCATAAGAAGGTGATTAACTGTTATGAGTTCATACATACTATACAAATTCTGATCAAAATTAATTTTTATACTAATATTAAATAAATGAACGGAATTATAACAAATATTTAAAATAAAAGATAAATTTGTGTCTATTATTATTATATTATCAGAATGTAATGACGATTTTTACATATTTTGTTTTGTTTCTGTCTCTCTTTCACTGCGGATACTGTATTTTCTATCTCTATTCCATAAGATGTACGCTAGTGAACAGCCTATACGTTTAGTAAGTTGTTTTTTTTTTTGTTAGTTTTGATCAAAATGCTCCTAAAAGACTGCAGTTAGCAGTTTGTTTATCCTAATTGTTAAAAAAATATTTATTATAAAAATAACAATATTTTATATACCTAATAAAAAATGAATATATATTATAAAAATATATAAAAATAAAATATGCCTAGAATATTCACAAAATGTTTATAAAGGTAAAAAATAGTTTCGTCTATAAGTCATCATCAGGTTAACTTACATTATTACTTACTAAGAGGACGCTACATCACATGGGATTGTAATGGGTTCTGTATAGGTAATTTTTATGAAATTTTAAAAAGAATAAAATATATTATTATTTAAAAAGTTTTAAGTAGGTACATTTTAAAAGTAATTTAAAAATATATCTGTGTTAGTACTACTTTTTATTGTTGTGTAATAACGATATTTTTTAACAAAACTGTTTTACGAGAAAACATTGTTCTCGGATTGTAGTTGTAGTTAAAAAAAAGATTTGATGTTTTTTTAAAAGACGACGGTAGATCACAAATTATTTTATCAACAATATTATGTAAAAATTTAGTTTTTTAATTACAACTACAGCCCCAGAATAATTTTTTCTTGCAAAATAGTATTTTACGATAAAATAATGCATGTTTGGCGTCCTCTTAATAGTATCAGGTTGTAATCTGATAACTTATAGTCAAAACTAGTTATGACCTTTATAAACATTTTACGAATACTTTAGACATATTTTCTATTTATATATTTTTTTTATAATATATATTAATTTTGTAATATATAATATAAGAAATATTGTTATTTTTATAATATTTATATATTATAATATAATTTGGTACTCGTATTTATATATATTTTAAAAATGTATTCCTAATTGTTATTGTTATTATATTTTGTGTTGTATAATATTTAACATTAAACTAATATACTTTTTGACACTTTTAAGTACATTTTTTATTTTATATATAGGTAATATGTAATCTTAGCTCCCCCTCCCATACGAAATTTCTGGCTACACCACTGTTGGTACAGTTAGCCAGTAAAAAGTTCTTGCTTAGTTCCTAAGTAAAAAATGAGGTCAGGAAGTTATTGGATTGAAATGCTTTTAATACTCTAGACTTTGCGACACTGAGCATCTTCCTATTTTATATCCAAAAGAATATGTTATGGGCATCCTAATAAATAGTCATATTTTTATCTAGTATTATTAATACAGAATACAACTACTAATCTCAATTGAGAATTAAGTCTTGACATTAATGAGAAACTTGCTACGAAAGAGGATATGGATATGGGCACCCATAAGGTAAATTTTATGCGGAAAAATGTAAATAAATAAATTATAATATTTTTATATTAACTATTGGTCTCAACAATAATATATTATAAAGGAATATAAAGGAGGTAGTCAGATCTAAGAGGAACTAGGTTTAATTCCACTTTTCTTTATTAATTTGTTGTACAGTAAAAAAGACCCCATTTTTAAAAAGTTTTATTTATATATAAATTATAAATATAATAATAACTTCATCATTGAATGAAAATTAAAAGTCAGTATGTTAAAAATATAAAAATGCATTTTACTTCATACACATGTAAATAGGACTTTTTAAAAGTGAAATAATATTGAAAAATAAGAAGTTCTATAATAAATATTATGTGTACTTCTATGCATTAAAATACTATAAAAACACGCAGGGAAAAGTGTGATATATCTCGTCTAAATCATTCCAATATTTTAATATTTATGTTGGTAGGTACTAGGTACTAATTATGTATGTTTACGTTGAAAAAAGATTTACTTTAACTTTTAAAAGGTTTTAATACGATGTTTTTGCTATGAAAAGCTTCCACGTGTACAATGGTTTCTAATCATTATTTTACTTTAAATTATTTTTTTCAAACTATATTTAATAAATTTTGTTTTTTTTCAAAGTTTTTGAAACTCATCAAAAGTAAGGTTAACAACTTTGATTTTAATATTAGATAGTTAAATCAGATAAATTAACCCATTAAAATTATACGAACAACATTTTTGAAATTTAAAATGCCTTTCCTGAATAGTTTTAATAATGACACATATAATCTTTCATTCTCAAAGGACAAAATAATGATATTATGAATACCATGGTGAATATTGATTGTATAATCAAAATATTAGTAAATTATTCAAAAATCTTCATCAAGTTTCTAAGACATATTTGTTATAAGTAATTTCAGTTGTTAAATGTAAATTTATAATATTTTTTTTTTTTTTTTGAACATTAAATTATTCCAAATAGAGATTTGTGAAATGGTGATTTTTTGCATAACGCCATTAAAATATTATGATAAAATTATTCTATTTAATATGCAGAAAACAACCAACCCGTATGGATTGATTTGTGATAATATATTTTTCGCGAATGAAACGCTGTCGGTTAGACGTGTTACAAAAGTTATCTCTACGCTCCGCCAGGGTTAGTAAGTTCTTTGACACCGAAAAACCTCCTAAACCCATCTCCAAAATAAAATAATTTTAAACAATTGAAACAGACGGAACGACCAATATAATACATTATATACTCTTAAACACGAATAATAATTATCGTATAAAGTATTGCGTTGAATCGACCTCGTGTAGGTTCAGAAGTAACCTGATTAGAGGTCAGATGTCCGGACGCCCGTAATCCAATATAATATATTATACATTTCGATTTGGGATTGATTTTATTTTTGAAAATTCATTCGCAATACAACCTCGAAATCGAGTTTTGTATATCCAAATTAAACGTACTTACAAAACAAGGCAAGGCAATCTTCTGAGTACAGAGAGGGCCATATGACCGAAAACCATTATTATTCGAAATGATCGTATTTTGAATTTCAAAATCATATAATTTAATAATTATAAAACGATCTTGATATGTATTATATATTTTGATTGAAAAGAGTTTATTAAAGTTTAAAAAAATAAGCTCTTTTCCGGTGAAATGTTTATAATCATGTATAAATTAATCGAATAGTTATTATAGGAAATCAATACATTTCCTTTGAATATCATAAAGGTATTATTTTCTAGTACGAATATAAATACTGTATACGTATAATGTATAAATAATAAATAAAATAATAAATGTTAAATACCGTCAACAATGTGAGACATTACATTATTGTAAACAATATTATTATGATTATTTTTTTCATCACATAATATCCCACGACTAAAACGCATGCGTTTATAAGACACGATATTTTAATCCCAGTGTTATTATTATTATTATTATTATTATTATTATTATTGATATTAATATTGTTATATTACACTGGATTGACCTCATGTGGGTTCAATAGCAGATTTAGAGGTCAGGTGTTCCTGACACCCGAAATTTCGACTCCGGTTTCAATTTATACAAATAAATTTCGACACAAAATCAAAATCATCTAAAATCAATGTGTATAAATTATAATAAACGATATAATATGTATAGTCGACGTATAAAAAAAACGTTCTCCACGGCTATTTATTAACTTACCTATGTGTTTTATATTATATTGTTATTACGTTCGAAAATTTATGTATCGATCCTTATAAATTATTACATTTTATAGGTTTAGGTATATATAATAATATTATGTGTGTCAGGTTATGAAAAGATGACGTGCGTGTGATTATGTGGGTCACGAGCGCGCGGTATACTATAATATATGTGATTGCGAGGTACGCGTGTCCTCTCTCACACAGGTGGTTACGCCGGGCCGCCGACGATGAACATCGTGATTATTGTACATATATTATTAATATTGGTATAACTCCTTCTGTTTTGGTCTCATTTTTTCATGTAATAACCCGATAAGTGTATATCGTATGGTTTATGAGCATATAATTTTATATATTATTATGACCATATACCGTCATGGAGGTCGACGAACCCGTGCAAAAATCCAAAAATAATATATCCTCTCAGCTATACCTAGTGAATTTACATTGGTTTTTTTTTTTTTTTTTTTGGAGGAAAAAAGGTCCGCACTATAATTTATAATAATATATGATTGTTAGCAAGGTTAAAATTACCATTTTTTTTTTTACGATAATAAGTGATGTTATTCCCTGTAAATATTCCGCATCTCCCCCCCACACACAATTCTTTTCCCGTGCGTGCAGTACACCCTAAAGTCTAAATATTATCCGAAGACTGAAATAGTAGCAATATAATAATGACCATAATGACAACGCGTACGTGGTGCGTTACGTAAACATAACGATAAGCCCAATAGAATAGAATTACGTTTTTCATTCAATTTTTGTCAATGAAAGTGTTTTATTGTGGAACATATTCTTTAATATAAATATATTTTATATTATTGATCTCACCATGCATAAAGAAAAAAAAACAATCGTTTAATCGACTTTTTATTGCCAATATGTATTTAGACCAGAGGTCACTTATACCGTTTTATATTAAACGACTTATTTAACCTCAAACATTTAGGTACAACTTGGAGAGCTAAGGGGCAGAATAGGGTCGTTCAAAATTTTATCGACATTTAACCCTCCCCATTCGTTTTTCTGTGACTTGTTTTAATTTTAGAGTTTTAATTCTAAAACATAACGGGAAAATAAAACAAAAATCTAGCTTGAATTTCAATAATAATTTTCGGCTATAACCTACAATCAAAACAAGCGTTCATTAATTATATTAGTTGTTATTATATTGAGACCTTGAAGTTTAATTTATAGTTTGTTTGTTTTTTTTTTTAAGGAGAAAGTATACTTTCCCGCTATGTACATCCCCATTCCTGGAAATACCCAAGTTCCCGGTTCAATAGAATGAGAATACTACCTATTGACATTGTTAGGGCCTATATAATCCTATCGTATTTTGAACTTTTGTATGTATACAAAATATTACATAATATTTTTATTCTATTTCTAACAATTTTATATAATATATATTATACATATATATCTACATAATATACAAGTATTATAAATATGTAAAATACATATTATTAAAACTTATTCTTAAAATAAATGATTTTGTATTTTTATTGCCTATTACAGATCATGTTTTAGTATGTTTATTTTACTACCTGAAAAAAGTTTATATATGAAAACATTTTCTCATATAATAATGTATTTAAACCTTAGACCACTATTATTCATTTTATGTATATAATATGTTTATTATAATTCTATTATACTACCTACCTTATATTACGTATAATAAAATAAAAGTAAAAATATAAGAACTTGAAATAAAATTTAAATAAATTAAAATTTATTGGAAAAAAAAAACAATAGAATTATTTGAAATTGACATATATATTTTTCTTCTCATCATACGATTTATTAGATTTACTTTTTTTATCGACTTATTTTCGTTTCGTATTTTTTTATAACCGTTTAATGGTTAAGGTACCTACTTAGGGTATTACCTAACTACTAAACATCGGTAACCAAAAAACAAAATTCAAAACAATGAAAACACTAAATATCATTTTTAGATAAGTTATTTTGGTTTAATGCGTTCGACACAATGCATAATATATTATAAACATAAAATAACATATAAGTAGACGAACATTAAAATATTATGTTTACTGACCAGAAAAAAAAAAAACAAAACAAAACTAACAATTAAATAACAAAATGGATAAGTACAAGTCATATTAATGACATAATATCAAATATCAAATGAACATTAACGACAAAGCCGACGATATACGAATATGGTGATAAAAAATCCTCGTTTTACCAGTATTTTTTTTTTTTTTACGAATACTTAATTTTGTATTTAAACCATAAAGTAATAAGTGCGGTCGAATATAGTATCTAAATAAAGGTTATACTCGTAAAAAACATAAAAAAAAAATGTTAACTGCCGAATTGTTCACTGCTATGCGTAAATTTAATTTAAAAATAGTTTGCTCGGCCGGTATGAGAACGATAATATGATATAATATTTATAACTACTACATAGGTAATAAAAAAAAAATATATACATATTATATATATGTAAATTATATTTTTACGTTCCGCAAACTGCATTTCAATATGTTTATTTTTTCACCATTATAAAAATGTTAAAAATTAAATATATAATTGGTAAAACTTGTTTAAAATGTATATTCATAGTGAATTAATAAAATTATTAGGTAAATAAGCTAGTGTTTAAAAAACGTATAAAATAATATTGTAATCTCATAGAATGCAAAAAATATAATTTAGTATTTTATCTATAAAATAAAAAATGAAGATGGAAAATTAGATACAACTTAAAAAATAATTTTAAATAATATTAAAACTATTTAAAAAAAAAGCTTTATATATATATAATATATATATATATATTGGTATAAGTATTTTAAAATTAAGATATTTAAAAATCGCGGACATTATCTATGCCGGTTATAATTTAGAGTTAAAATTTTTTTGGTCTATTTACCAAGCTGCCTTCACTAATTAAAACACTGATAAAAATAAGATTCTATCACTATGTAATTTGCGAGTTTTCTTGAATAATTTACTATAAAAATATTTTTCTATTTAGGAAATAAAGTACCATATTAATACAAAAAGAAACTTCTTTAAAAATGAATTGTAGTTTTCATTGTTTTGAAAATTGACACATCGACGAACGAAAAAATTGTTTTATTGTAAATTAATACAGCTAATATGTTTATAATGCTATATATAAATATGTTAATAATATAGCTCTCAGTTATCCTATATAATTGATATTTGTCATGTATTTTTATTTTTTTTTTTTTTGATAAAGTGTCTAAAAATTAAATTTTTATTGTTAGATATTTAAAAATTTTAATTTTAATTTCTGCCATCTAAGAATATATCTACTCGCCGTATCATTCTGATAATTTTAAAAACTGTGAATGGTAATAATAACTTATTATTAGTCTTTTTTGTAAAAAAAAAATACTCGATTTGGACTTCTTTCGTATCAATATTTTAATTATAATGTATTGTAAAATACCATTTTTTTTGACAGATAATAAATAAATTAATGACCCATAAGTTTTTTGCACGTGAACTATATTTGAGGGAGATATTAAAGGAGGTAAATAGGAGTGAGTTGTCACTTTGTGTTATCATTAAGCTACACCATCATTAAAACGAATTAAGTAAATCATTTATTTGTATGTGATGAATGGATTGGGGAACAGTATCGAGTTAAAAGATATAGAGATATAGTTAGGGGAAATAATCGATGATACAATTCTATATATTATCGTATGTATGCTATTTAGGTATATTTAGAATCTATCAGAAAACTTATAATATTCGTTAAAATTGTGATAAAAGAATAGATATGATACTTTCATTGAATAAATAAAGATATATTCTATGATTCTCGCATTTAATGGTGTTTCGACGTCTTACTCTTTGTGTCAGTAAAATAAATAAACCGAAATCAAAACTGTGTAAAACCAAAAAAGTGAATTCTACTACTTTTGCTTCATTTTAAAATTCGAAATTACTTAATTTTAATTACCAGTCCCTGGGACAGTGTTGCGATAAGAACGGCAACATAAGTGTGCAAATCCATTTTGGTTCCTATCTACGTTTTGTGACTCAATAGTCTTATTGAATTGTGATGACTTCTGTAAGTCCAATTTATTTTTACTATCCTATTGTGCTATGTATTATATGGGTACCTACCTATAATCTATATGATATTGTAATAGATCGCTAAAAATACATAATATTATAAACGCGTAAAACGTCCCGATTACGTTACACGATCGTGCTAAAAAACCGGTTAGGAATTTCATGGCGATTGACCTTTTTATACATTTTGTATACAAAATATGAACGTTACCAACATGATTATTTATAATGCCCGCAACTTCCAGTTCACGTGATCTCTGTATATACGTGTTCCTGTGCTTGTGTGTGTTTTCGCGATTTTTTTAAACCAGTTATTCATAGCCTAAAAAACCGACCGGATTCCACAAGATTTTCATCATTACTACCACAATACTATTTAGATTGCTCTGTAATAATTGTATTCCTCGAGTATCACGTATATATTGTGTCTAAACAATAACATTTGCCTATGATGATTTCGAGTTTTCAGTGGCAGACGATAGCAAGAATTCGTCCCAAAGTTACGTTTGAACTGATTAAAAAAGTGTTCAAAAATTAGTTAATACTGTTGTATTTTATTTACGTTTAATAAACATTGATTGAATACTGAGAAATCTAGTGAAGTTCAATACACTAACAATCTCAAAAAGAAATAAGAATGTGTATTATGCAGCAAAGAAATAACTGATAATATTACCATCAGCAAGATATGGCCTCTTCACATAAAAGACCCGGTACATTTAAAACATAGGTATAAACAAATTTATCAGTAGTTTATTGAAAATTATTGAATTACTCCCAAAATTTGTTTGACTATAGTGAATATTTTCATTTTTGAGCTTTCAATGACTTCATTAATGAAAAATGTTGTTGGACATTATCCAGAACTATTGAAATGTTACATAATTTGTTACATAGTCATGATATTATCTTTACTGACACATACACATATGCTAAACATTTGATATTAATAACGAAATTTGTGATTTTAAATTTCAACTTTAGCAGCACAAAATTAAAGGTGGAAAATAATGTCCATTTATCTTTGATTATGTAATGTAAATTGATTAAACTCTAATAAATACTTAGCTTTGTAATAGTTTATTTGGAATACTTTAATAATTTATTTAAAGCTTTGACAATAAATTTTTTAAAAAAAATGGGGAAAAAATAATATAAAAAGTCTTATTAGGAAATTATAAAATAATATTCATATATCTATATTATAAATGACAAAATATGTTTGAACATTTAGCCTTAAAACAGTTATCTTGAAAAATTTCGTGGATTCGACGGAACCTTTTCATACAATAACGGCATAATGGATATCTGAATATTTGCCTATAACTGTTTTTTTTTTCATTGTCTATTGTCCGCGATCATAAAATAAACGAAAATGTTATGCATTTAATAATATGAACAGATATACGTAGTGATAGCATATATTTTTTCTTTAAAAAAAAAAGTGGTTCTCGAAACAAGTTTTGTGGTAATCTAAAGAAAACAAACAACAGGGTCTAAGATATTTATGTCTGCGATCAGCCTATTGTCAGTGTGGTTATAGTAAACCATCACTATTTTTATTGAGTTCAGATTGACTCTGCGAAAAAAAAAAACATACTTATATCACGTTATTCATAATTTTTATTCACAAACTATGAAAATAAAAAATATGTAAAATTTCTATTTTATACTCAGTAGTTCAGTTAGAGAAGAACATAAAAGCTTTTGCTTTAAAAAAATATTTTTGAGTATTTCTTATATTATTTTTAAATAGACTGAATTGAAACGGCCAAGACTAGAAATCAAAATACCGGATATTCTAAGAAACACTTTTTCAGAAAATTTATAATTCGAGACCCTTTTTCACTTACGAATACTTACTTGTAATTTTTGATACTAATTAAGAAATCTATTTCAAATTATAAATTGTAATTTTGTATATTTTTATCATAGCATTTTGGTAAAATGTAGTATTTAAAATCTTAAATTTTATGGAAAATAGCTGATAATTGTCTACGGGATATTATATATTGAAATACATGACTAGATATCTCAAGGATAGATTCGATATAAGCAAACTGAGAAAATTGTTATGAGAGTAAATTATACACGATCGAAAAGAAATTTTTTTGAAATATAAAGTTTAGAAGCTATCAAAACCATGATGGTTTTGTGAAAATATTATTTTTTAAACAATCAATACATACCTATATTTAATCCCGGTTACAAAGTTTCCATAAAAAAAAATTTAATACAATAATTGCTTTTATATTGGCTAGTTTTTGAAAAAAGTTTTATCAAGGTAAGTTTTTCTTAAAAACATTATTAATTATTTTTGGAAAAAAGATATTCAAAAATAATTTTCATTGACTATCCTGATTTTGATTAATCAAATCTTACATTATAAGCATGCTTCTGAAAATCTTAAATCGGTATAAGCCATTCATGAATAATACAATTTTAAAATATCAGCCAAAAGGGTAATCAGAATGATATACCTATTTGTCAGTATAAAATTTGTAATTACTATTTTACCATGATCATTATGGTCTTATACTCGTATATGTAGTCGTGAATGTAAATATTTCAAACTAAAGCCTGCCACACACGTTCCGGTTTGCCGGAGAGGCCGAACTGCGCAGTTTTACCTGCACAGTTTTACCCGAGTTCCGACGACGAAGACGCGACTCCACACACGCTCCGATAAAAACTGTCTGGTAAATCTCTCCGGTAAAAACAGTCCATCACAATATTCACATCATGAGCACAGGTCGTGGCACACACGCTCCGGTATGCCTGTGCAGTTATAACTGCACAGGCCAAAAGAATCGTTTTTCGATTCTTTTCCGGCCGCCTGTACAGTCCGCGAAAACTGTGCAAACTTGTGACACACACGGTCCGGAAAAACTGTGCAGTCCGACTGCGCAGGCCGACCTCTCCGGCAATCCGGAACGTGTGTGGCAGGCTTAACAATCACGGAATATTATAATCAATAAGATAACATGTTAGATGAGATAACCGTAGATAATAAATATATCGATGGGGCGTGCTATATTGTATATACAATATACATGTGCCGAAGAGATCATGAGCTAAAATAATGATAACTGTAGTTATTAATAGACTATAGAACACACAATAGAGATAGTGGGGAAAATAATCATAGATAATAAGATAAACCACACATAAATCAAATAATTAAACTATGGATATAACAAGTTCTTATCACTACAAGTAATACGCATTCTCTTCAAATACTAAACATCTATGTGAATAAATTGGTATAGGATCCTATATAGTTTCTTATATCCATACCTTTTTTTATGTATGAAGATCATATTAGTTTTCTGTACCATGAATATACAGATTTACCAGTATAATAATATTCCAGAAATTTTCGGACAGGTCAATATACTATTATTATTATTCTCATTTGAACTCCCCTCCATATTTATAAAAAATACACGATAAATATGATTGAAGAGCAGTTTTTTTGACAAAAGTTAAAAGAAAAAACATTAGTAATAACTAATAACTCACCAATTAGTATAATTATTGGAAATTTATGATCTTTATATATTTTATGAACATTTTAGATGATTTTTGGTTTCTAAACATAAGTTTCAACACCTTATGTAACTGTTTTGTCTGTTTATACGTCCGTTTATCCATCTATCTCTAGTTAATATTAGATACATAGTTACGGTTACTAGAAATATTGTTAATTTGGATATTAGGAAGCAAGGGCGTATTCAGAAAATACCTGCTTCTTGGGTACCAATAATTGTCATATACATTCTACAGAGTCTAGTCGATGAATTTTTTTTTGTTAATAATTTGTTGATTATAAGAGTTCCGCTCCCCTTTGACGTGCTGTCCCTGTAAAATCACCCGGATACAGCAGTAATATTCATATTTAATTCTACACATACCTATATTAAAAAGTTATTTATGCAATTTCAGTTTATGGTTTAAAAGACATTTATTAACCAGAAATTTAGCATGTTGGTAGAATGATCATACCCCTGACTGGTTTATTTTATATTTTTGACAATTTATTTAAGTCGTATTTATGATCATGAATTTATTTTGAATCTTCGATGTATGTTGATCGAAAATAATTAGATATAAAAATGTGATATTATCGCACGTGCATTTTATTTTTACTGTTCTAAATTTAAGGTAATTTTTCTGCAGCATTCAGATTTATATATTTTTTCTGTATTTTTTTTTTATTATTTAATCATTTAGTATCAATAAATTATTTAGGCCATATTCCAAATGATTTTTTGCTGAAATGTTATAAATTCCGTCGTCTGTGATATTAAAATAATATATAGAGGTATATTAAAATAATCAATAATTTTTGAGCCCTAATATTAAATAATCAAAATTATATGAAAAATATCTAACTATACGGTTTATAAATATATTTATACTTGATTTAAATTTATTGTATTTCATGGAATGTATTTTTGTATACCACAAGATAACCTAATGTAAAATTCGAGTCTACAAATACAATTTATATGTGTCAACACTCGCCTTCCTCCCAATAGACAATTCCTTAGCACGTCTCCGTGTGTACCTAATATAAGTATAATGGGTATAACTTGGACGTGATCTTAGCGATGATGTCGTATATTAGACTCGGTGGAATCACAGTGGATGTATTATATATAGGTGCCTACGGTTTGAACAATCGAACACACGTTTTGAAAAACATACGAAATATAAAATGTTTTTCACGCATGATAAACCTCGACTTTTTTTTTTTTATCTCGTAATATATGTATATAATAGTATAATATACGGTTTAAATACGAACCGATTCCGGAAGGAAACGTTTAAATCGCATTCGATATACACTGTGAATTATAATACGATACACCCTCACATAATACTATTATATGATGCATTGATGCGTCATTATTACAGTCTTGAAATTCGGATAAAAACATTCGGCGACAAAAGCGACGGTCGTCCGTGTAAAATTTGTTTTCCGTCCCTCGAATCCTACCTATTTATACATATCACGATCGTTTTATATAATATTAAGTAAATATATGTCTATTTTCGTATATTATTTTGTGTAGATTATTTATTTAACACTATAATGTTCAACGTCTGGGTCGCAAAAACGTTTAAAATACGTAATGTTGTGAAAGTTGAACCATATTTATTTAACACTAAATAACATTAAGAAAAATAATATTTTTTCATTGTATACGTTTTAAAACCAATTGATTTTTGAGAATAATAACGTTTAAAATGTTTAAAAATCTATTTCTACGATAAATTCCGAGTTAAGTGAAAACTGTTTAACTCGAAAACATTTTTATTAACAATTATAATACATAATAACTATTTCAAATTAAAATGGAAAAGCCTTACAAAATAATATCGTGTTATTAGCTATTCCATACAATAAATACATACTCCTATGGTATCTGTGGTATGTAATACTATTAATTTTTCCGTATTATTAGATTATGGTTTTATGTAATGGTACAGAAAGTCTACAACGATTTTATAGCGTGGACCCTCAGCAGAAAAAGAACGAAATTATCGCGTTGGGTTGAAAACAAGTTGTAATCATTACAGGGGTTGGAACCAAATTAAGAGGAGCTTGTCCGAGAACCAATTATTGCATTAAAATTTATAAACCGAACCAGAACGTAACATTTTAATTTTTTTGAACAATCCAAAAAAGAACCCCAATTGTTATTATTATTAATAATACAAAAATAACATATTATTTTTTGTTTCTTAACTCGTAGATTTTTTTTTGACTTAAAATAATATATCAATAAACAAAAATATTAGTTATTTAAAAATCTGTTTTAACCGGAACCCAAACCAAACCCATTATTGTTATTAGGCATTTTATTATTATTTTTTTAAATAATTAGAATTTTAAAAATATATGTTTATATACCGGATTCAAAAAAGTTTTATGGTTTTCCACCCCAAGTTCTAACTGATGATCACTCTTTATTTTTATTTATTTTGATAAATTTTAATTCGATAAATAAAATACACATTATTTAAAGCTCATAATCAATAAATCCCGTTGATTTTCTTGTAAACTATAAAATGTTAATAAAACTTTTTTGTTGTTGATATTTTCTATACTTTTAATCTTTATAAACTATCTGTAATTCTAAAATGTTTTTCGTTCAAATATGTAGTATTAAAATATTTTTAAAATACATTTTTTGATAAAAAATATAATTTAGGAATATACAGGATTCCCTAGATCCCCTCCTCTACACGTTTTGAAAGATATTGAGTAGATAGGTATTGGGATTTGCTCAGATCAGATACGCGCTCTGGTGGTAAAAATTTTAACTAGAGCAACTGGGCACCCTGACAACTACTACGACTATAGTCTAATAGGATTTTGGCGCAAAAATAATATGAGCTTGGTGTTGATTAAAACATGATTATATACAATATACATAGATAAAAGAATTATAGAGTTATCATTAATTAATGTTGACAACATAGTTTTTATGTACCTTCGTTATTTTATGCTTTATTTTTTAAATTTCTTTAATTTCAAAATAAATTAATATGGAAATCGATTGGGAATGTGGTGGTGCTAGATTTTCTCCTCGTCCAAATAAATCGAACAACTTTTGTTCGGTTTTTGGATGTAATTCTAGGTCTTGCCGTGATCCTGATATACGATTTCACTGTTTTCCAAGTGAAAA
>JAIPRL010007456.1:0-13672 GCA_025469235.1 Pemphigus obesinymphae
GGTATGTATATAGATTTTTCAAAAAGAAATTAAGTTGACGAAAATTTGTTAAATATTTTTTTAAAATTACGGAATTATATTAAATGCTTTAACAATGGAGAAACTGATCTCCTAGGACCCACGAAATGTTAAATTATATTTGAGATTTGCAATTAAATGTACAATTTTTTTTTTTTTATAATTTGTAACTGATATTATAAAAAAGCATCATTTATAAATATCAAACAAATTTTCAATTAAATATTATACAATGAAAAAAATCACTCTTTTAAAAATCTTAACAATAAATTATATTTACTTAAAATATGTATACTAAAATATATAATAACTATCACAATAATTATATAAATTATGCTGAGCTAAAAAGTATTTTGTTGGAATAGTGTTCCCAACATCATTAATTTCGAATTTCGAATTTCAATATATATAATAGAAAAAGATTATAAGTAATCAATCATTTTAACTGTATGACGTTACAAGATTAACGATGTATAATATATAAATATATATTATATTTATGGATTATATACATTATACATATATTATTAAAATTAAAATTTATAATACAAAATGCCCTACAATGAATTACTGCTAAAACTTGTTATTTTTCAATACTTTTTTGTGAATTCTCTCATCATATGTTTTGTTTAATAGGTTTATTATTTGTATTATATTTATATTTATTATATTGCTTTATATAAGAGATTGAAAATTTGAAAAGTTTTATTTTAATCTAGCTAGAGATACATTATTTTACAGAATTATGTTTTATAATGGCAATTTATAAAAATTAAGCGTTGGGAGTTCTTCATTGATATTTATTTATATTATTAATTTGTTTCAGTTTTTGAGATATAAATTCTCCGAAGGTAGTTTTCAATACTATTTGGATACTTATAAATATATAACTATATATGAGTATAGATTTTTCTACAAGAATTTTAGTTGTCAAAAATTTAAAAAAAAATAAAAAAAGACATTATGTATAAATTTCAAACAAATATTCAATTAAATATTATATAATTTTATAAATCATTATTTGAAAAAGTCTTAACATTGAATATATATTTACTTAAAACATGTGTACTGAATATAATAATTATTATTCCACAATGAGTATTTAGAAAACACTGAATCAAAATGAATATCGTTGGAACAGTGTACCCAACAAAATTCATTTCGGAATTATAGGAAATAAAAATAAACCGATTTTGTCAAAATACTTATTTAGCATTCCGTAATAAATAAATGAATAGTTAAATAAAAAAAATGTATTAGGACAAAATATAAAAATAGTGTATAAATTATTTTGACCTTGAACATTAGAAATTGAATAGATGTAATTTGATTTCTTATAATTTATTGTTAATAGCCATGGTTTCATTGATCATTATTCATTTAATGTATTGCATATTCTGACAATGAATCATATAAAATTAAATATTATTGTAAGAATGTATTAAACTTGAAACTTGAAAAAACTTGAAAACTTGAACTACCAAAGAATGACAAAACAACAACAAAAATACGATTTCGTTAAATCTAGATTTTTCATTTCATCGTAATTTCCTATGTTTATATTTATTTCTACATTTGATCTTTGATGTAATGTTAAACATAGGTACGTACCGAGTACATAACTAATATTAAAGGTAATTAATATTATAAAGAAGCTACGCTCAGAATGATTTTATTGAATGCAATGATTTATCATTGCTTTCAAATGCAATACATCTACCAATAGTATCCTGCGCAGTAGCGAAGTGCATTCACCCTTACTGAAACCCAACGAGTGAAGTACACCTTTTTTTTTATTTATATTACTTGTATTAATTTATACAAGAGATTGAAAATTTGAAAAGTTTTATTTTAATCTAGATTGATATACATTATTTTTACAGAATTATATTTTATAACGACAATTCATAGAAATAAAGCGTTGGGAAAACTTTATTGATATTAATTTATATTATTAATTTGATTCAGGTTTTTAGATATAAATTCTCCAAAGGTAGATTTAGACACTATTAAGATACTTATAAAAATTATAACTATTTATATATATAGATTTTTCTAAAAGATATTAAGTTGACGAAAATTTGCTAAAATTTCGTTTTTGAAACTATGGAAATATATTAGATGCTTGTACAATAAAAATCTAATCTTCCAGGATTTAGAGCATGTTAAATTATATATAAATTTAGCATTTAAATGTACAAACCATTATTAATACTTTGTAACTGAAATTGACATGGGGATTTGCATTGTTTTTGGGCATTTTGAATTTCTGTAAAAGCCAGATGGAATTATTTAGCAGAGAGAGGGGTAGATGCTGAGGAGGTCAATTTAGATACTTTGGAGGTTGTAGCAGAATTAGACTTCGTTACAACTTGAATTCATCATGTGTAAAATTTCCCCTTGTAAATTTAGGTATGCAATCAAATGTACAAGTAGTATACATGGCAGTATCCAGCACATCGTTGTATAAAGACATCTGATATTGATTATTATTAGTATATACTATATAGTATTGATTAGTAATGAATGAAGTTAAAATCTCCAGTAAATTGTTGATCAAGGTAAAGTATGGAGGAGACTTTGTAACAATGGTGTACAGCATTTAAGTCTCCAGAAAACAGCTGACGGCAATGAAATAACGTGATAGTAATATGATAAAAACAAAAACAAGGTTCAATACTCACAAACGTGTGGAGCAGAAAAACACAAAAATTTACTGAAAAACTGAAGTTGGTGCTCTGAATTGATTTCCAAAGCACTAGGAAATCGTATTGAATGGGTTAAATTAGCAGAAAAATAAAAGTGCACATAAATTATAATTTAACATTGAAATAATGAAGACGAAATGAATGAATGATAATAACCTAAAAAAAAAAAAAATTATAAAATTTTATTCTTATTATTTGTATTACTTTATACATATGATTGGAAACGAGAAAAGTTTAATTTTAATCTAGATTAATAAAATAAAATTAAAATTTATAATACAAAATGCCCTATAAAGAATTACTGCTAAAACTTGTTATTTTTCAATATTTTTTTGTGAATTCTCTCATCATATAATTTGTTTAATAGGTTTATTATTTATATTATATTTATATTTATTATATTGTTTTATATAAGAGATTGAAAATTTGAAAAGTTTTGTTTTAATCTAGATTGAGATACTTTATTTTTACAGAATTACATTTTATAACGCAATTCATAGAAGTAACGATTTGGGAGAATTTCATTGATTTTAATTTATATTATTATTTTGATTCAGTTTTTGGATATAAATTCTCTGAGTACAAATGTGTAACTCTTTGGATCCTTGTAAACTATATAACTGGGTATGTATATAGATTTTTCTAAAAGAAATTTAGTTGACGTCAATTTATTATAATTTTTTTTTGTGGAACTAAGAAATTATATTAGATGCTTTGACAATGCATAAACTTATCTCTTAGGACCTAGGAAATGTTAAATTAGCAAGGAAATGTACAAACCATTTTTATGCCTTTGTAACCGATATTAACATAGGGATTTTTAGAATGTATTCGCCTCTGTCAATCAGAGATAACCCGAGTATTCTATAACTAAAACTATGTGCAATGCGACAATTATTCCAAAAAGAAACCACCCAATCCGGTTCCCATTTAATATTAAATATATTCAGAAGAGCTATAATTTTTTAAAATATCTACCCTAGGAAGTCCTACGAGTTTGAATAATAATCGTTTGGTGGAATGGATTTTGAGAAAATTTGGAGGGGGGGATATCTGCATTGACGTATGTCACAAATGACGCTTAACCAAAATGTATTTTATACAAAAGATTGAACATTTGAAAAGTTTTATTTTATCCTAGCTTAAGATAAATTATTTTTACAGAATTACTTTTTATAACAGAAATTCATAGAATTGAAAGGTTGTGAGAACTTCATTGATTTCAATTTGTATTATTATTTTGATTCAGTTTTTTAGATATAAATTATCCGAAGGTAGACTTAGACACTATTTGGATACTTATAAAGAATATATAATATTAATATAAAGAATAAACTGTGTATGAATATAGATTTTTTAAATGAATTTTAGTTGAAGAAAATTTACTAATTTTTCTTTTTTTCTTTTAAAAGAAAGAATTATATTAGATGCTCTAAAAATGGAGAAATTGATCTCCTAGGACCCAGGATATGATAAAGTATGTATGAGATTAGCAAGGAAATGTAAAAAGCAATGATAATAATTTGTAACCGATATCAAAAAAAAAAACTTCATGTTTAAATATCCAACAAATTTTCAATTAAATATTATATAATTTTATGAATCATTATTTAAAAAATCTTGACAATAAATATATATTTACTAAATACATGTATTCTTAATCTAATAACTACCACTATAATTCTTTAGATAACACTGAACCAAAATTAATCTCATTTGAACAGCTTTCCCAACAAAATCCATTTGGGAGTTATAGGAAAATAAAAATAAGCCGATTTTGTCGAAATACTTATTTAGTGTTCCGTAATAAATAAATTAATAAATAAATAGGTAAATAATAAACCACGTACAATGGCTTAACAAATAAATGTGTTTATATTAATAAAAACAATATATAGATTATTGTGACATTGTACATTAAAAGTTTAATAGATGTAATTTGATTTGTTATAATTTATTATTAGTAGCCATGGTTTTATTGAATATTATTATATTTATGTATTGCATAAATTCTGACAATGAATCATATACAACTAAATATTATGGTATGAATGAACTGAACTTAATTTAAAAAATGTCTGACGTATTTTAGTCTAGATGAGTGTGTATTTTGAAATACGATCAAGATTATTTTTCGATTATTTGTATTATTATCATATGTATTAATATTACTTACTAAGCTTTTCGGAATGTGCTATATTATATATTGATTTATTAATTTATATAACATAATTATTGAAAAGGTATAATTAGACTTAAGAGATTTATTAATAATAAAAATAAAAATTAATATCTAATATATAAAAATCTCGTGTCACTGTAGGGAAAATGTATGTTGCCAACTCCTTCGAAGCGGCTGGACCCATTTTCATAAAATTTTGCGTGTATATTCAGTAGGTCTCAGAGAGTGGTGTAAACTATTTTTCATACCCCTAGGTGTAAAGGGTGGATCACCACAAATATTTTTAAATATTTTGTAAATATCGCGTAAATTGTATATATTAAATGGACCAGGACAAAATGCAATACATCGTCATGACATTACAGCGCGTGTGTTTAAACCAAAACTAAAGTATTTAATGAGTTTCATTACAAAATTACATGTATTCGATACCACACGTAGGTGGATGTATTCAGTTGAATGGTAAAAACAAGGATTACCTCATGCACACATTTTGGTTTGATTAATCGACAAAATACGTCCTGAAGAAATCGATAGTATAATCTGAAATTCCAGATCCGTCTACTGATAAATTACTGTTTAATATTGTTAAAACAGACATGATTCATGGCTCATGGGGTAATCTGAATCGTTCATCGCCATGCATGGCAGATGGAAATTGTAGAAAGAGTTTTCCTAAAGAATTTAGTAACGATACGATCACAAATGTCGACGGATATCCAATATATCGTTGAAGAAATACCGATAATGACGGATAATATTTTACTAAAATGTTAAAAACGTAGACATTGACATTGACAATCGTTGGGATGTGCAATAATCACCTCTGCTGAGTAAGACATTCAATGCTCATATTAATATTGAGTTCTGCAGTTCGGTGAAGAGCATCAAATACATTTGCAAGTATGTGAATAAAGGAAGTGATATGGCTGTATTTTGTATTGAAACTATTAATGTGAATGCTCCTCAGGTGAATAAAAAAGATAAAATAACTCTCTACCAAATTGACCGGTACTTCAATTCCAATTAAGGTGTTTGGCGTATCTTTGGTTTCCCAATCCATGAACGGCATCCAGCGGTTATTCATTTAGCCATCCATTTAAAAAACAGCTAGCGCGTATTTTTCATGAACGAAACAGCGATTGAACGTGCTATAAATTCACCAAAAACCACACTCACCGAATTTTTTGAATTGTGTAATCTTGTGGATGCTTTTGGTGTATTTGCACGAACACAACTCTATTTAAAAGTACTACGCTATTTCACATGTGTGGCGTCAATACGCCTGACGAATGTAAGTCTCAGGTTGGTGTTGAACAGCCGTGAACAATGCCAGAAATGTATTAGGTAAAAAGGTAAACCAAGAGAAACAAAAAAGGAAGAAAGGTTACAGGTTATTGTATGTACAAAATTAACAGCGGACTATATTTCAAAAACTTAAAGCTAAGACAACTCGCAAGAGACGGGAGGGAGGTTACTTAATACTAGTACTTAACATTATAATGATATACCTAATATAAATGATAGTAGAAATCTGTAGTATGCTGTGCTTGTCCCTAGTGACATACCTTGATTGGAGTGCTGTTGACGATGGAAACAGAAATGACCAGGGGTGACAATGATAGTAAGGAAAACAACGGTAGGTTGAGTACACACGGTACTGACCGATCGCGTTGCCAAAATGGCGTACACGCGAAAGCGACGGACCAATAGGTAAATGACCGTAATGGGCAAAATACAAACGAAACGGCCATCGGCTGCTGTGAACACTTGATATGCTTAACATTGAGTAGCAATGTTACGGTGGTTGATAACGGATAAAAGAAATAAGGTACAGTCGTGCACCAATTACGTTAGATAAAACTTCCCGAGTGGCCCGCTTATTTAATCGCCATCGAACATTCTTCCCGAGTTGGAAGACGAAGACTTCCAAGATTGCTGGTGTATTGAAACAATTCTTGCCATATGTTATTATACTTCAAATTACAGTTTTGAACTTTACTTAAACAATCATAAAAACAAACTATGTACAAGAGTTATATACAATGAAAGGATTAGGATAAAAAAACAGGAACTTAATGTTCGATGGGTCGTCAGAATAGTTTCACTACAGGACGTTTGAGCAATCCGTCATTGGTACGTATTGTAACGACTCAAACTGTATCATCAGCTCCAGGATGAACCTCAATAACGCGTCCCAAGTGCCAGTTTTCAGGTGGTCGATTTGGTGTTTCAACAATTACCATGTCTCCCGGTGTTACACCTCGAGTCTTATGAAACCACTTTTTCCGACCTTGTAAAGTGGTCAAATATTCTTTAGACCATCTCTTCCAGAACAACTCGTGACATTGATGGATGAGCTGCCATCTGTCGAGTCGATTTAATGGAACTGTGGTAATATCTAGTTCAGGAAGTGTTTGAAGAGCTTTTCCAATTAAAAAATGACCTGGCATCAAAGCACACAAGTCGTTTAGAACAGTGGAAGCTTGAGTCAACCGTCGTGAGTTCAAAATCCCTTCGATGTGGGTTACTAGTGTATGTAATTCTTCAAATGTTAGTATCTGTTGTGCAATCACGTGTTTCAAATGAAACTTTCTACTCTTTACTGCGGCTTCCCACAATCCACCGAAATGTGGAGCAGCCGGAGGGTTGAAGTACCAGGTGCACGGAAGATGTGATATAACCTTATCTTGAATGGTAAAATCATCAAACATGGTTTTAAGTTAACGTGCAGCGCCGACGTAGTTCGTTCCACAGTCCGAGTACAGATGAGCTGGTATGCCACGGAGGGCAACAAAACGGCCCAAAGCTGTGAGAAAAGCATTTGTAGAAAGGTCTGAGACGATTTTCAAGTGGATTGCTTTCACTGATATGCACATAAAAAGCGCCAAGTATACTTTTGATGTTCGTGAATTTCGACGGTGAGATTCTTTGACGGCGAATATTCCTCCGTATTCCATTTCTACATGGAGGAATGGTTGATGCAGTTGTACTCGACTTGAAGGAAGATCAGACATAAACGACTTTGGGTGATTGGCCTTGTGGCGGGTGCATGGGACACATGAAAAGATATTACAGTGAATGACATCACGACCTGATAATATCCAAAACTTGTGTGAAATCATGGCAAGAATTAGTTTGGGTCTGCCATGTAGAAAACTCTAAGTGATAGTGGCGAATTAATAATTTTGTAATATGCGCATTGCTGAGCAAAAGAATTTGGTGTTTAGCATATTCAATTAATGACGAAAATCGAAGACGACCACCTACACTTAAAAGTCCGTCTGGGTCAATAAATGGTTCAAGTTGTGCAAGGGAGTCTGGAGATATTATCTGATCGCTTTTTACTTGTTTAATGAGAGTTGAAAAATAGATGTTTTTGGTTATCTTTAGAGTAGTAGTGGGAATGTAGTTTAGTTCCATACGAGTAATCGGTCCTGTTGGGCTAGACATTTTCTGAGCATGACGAATAAATCGAAGACAGTAAGATACTACGCGCTGTATTTTGACGAGAGATAAAAACCGTTGAACAGGTTCTATGGAATGATTAGTGTTGACTTGAAGGGCAAGTACTTGGCTTGTTTTTGTTTCTGGTAAACAATCTATACTTATAGGAGTAACAGTGGAGTTTGGCCATTGTGCTTCTGGAAGAAGTAGGAATGCTGGACTGTTCCAATACAAGGTCGAGGTCAACATTTATGACGGTAATAGTCATGCGCGATGTGGGATCCGCAGGGTTTTAATGCGAGGAGATATGTGCGCATTGACATCCGAGGATTAGTTTGTAAATTTTGGCGACTCTGTTGGTCACGAAGATTCTATACTGTTTTTGATCCGCTGTTAACCATGACAAGACAATGGTTGAGTCTGTCCATGGGTATAGTTGATTAATTGGAATGTCAGTTTGTAATACAGTATATTATATAATCTTTAAAATAATTAGTCAAGCAACAGAGCAGCGCACAGTTCAAGACGGAGAATAGATAATAACTCATCTCCTTTACCACTTTTTAGAGGGGCGACCTTGGTTTTGGTAGCGAGAAAATAAACTTTGACTTCATCATCCTGGTATTGAACCCGTAAATAAGCTGTTGCGGTATAGCCCTTTTTAGACACATCAGAGAAACCTAGAAGTAGTATAGTTGTTGCATTTTAAATGTTGATGTGACATATTATTATGGGTAATTCGGACAAGAATTGACCTCACGTGGCTGATAATTCGGGAGTTAACAGATCATCCTATTGCATATCATCTTGCCATAGCTCTTGCATGAAGACTTTTGCCCACATGAGCATTGGGCCCAAAGTGTCAATCGGATCAAATAAGCGTGCAATTACAGAGAGCACCTTACGTTTGGTTCGTTGGGACTCTGGTGTGTGTGTATGATATGCAAATTGATCTGTACATGTATCCAAATGAAGCCCGAGAACTTTGACGGAACGATCGTCTTTAGGATCAAAGAAGTTTGTAAAACACGATCTTCTTCTGAAATTTGACGTAAAACACGAGGACAATTGCTAGTCCATTTCTTATGTACATAGCCACCAGCTTGAAGTAATAAGACTATTTGTCTTGTGTATGAAGCAGGTCCTCTTCGGTATTCGCACCAGCAAATATGTCGTCAATATAAGTGGATTTAGTAAGAATTCCTTTTGCCAAAGAAAAGCGGTGACCTTCTGGTGCCTCCAGCTCATGAAAACAGCGAATGGCCAGATAAGGTGCCAAATTGACTCCATACGTGATTATCAGCAATTCAAATTCTTTGATTTCTTCATCAGGTGAATTACGCCTAAGAATATGCTGATATAAACGACCTTCATGTTTAATTAAAATTTGACGATACATCTTTACGATGTCCACAGTAAAGATATATTTGCTTAAACGATTACGAAGAAGGCTGTCTCGAATATCTGTTTGAAGTTTTGGCCCGGTGCACAGTACGTCTTTAACGATAGGCCGGACGTAGTTGGAGCCGAGACGTCAAAAACCACACGCAGCTTTGAAATGTCTCCATCTGACTTTAAGACAGCATGGTGTGTTATGAAGTATATATCGGAATGTTTTGCGATCTTTATGTATCCTAGTGTTTCGTAATCAGCCACAAACTTACGGTACGAGTTATATAACGGTGGATTTTTTTACTAATTTACGCTCTAAATTGTAAAACCGTTTTAATGCCAGGGTCCGAGACTCTCCAAGACAATGAGTTGAAAAATGATGAGCTAGTGATGACGCATTACTTATTTTTGACTCTAGATGTGCATCCAAGGCGGTTGATTGATGGGTAGAAAGTCGTATGCGGAACGGAAGGGAAACACAAAAATTTCCTGACAGCGAGCATTGTGTGGTGTTGGTAAATAACTCCTCACATAACTGGTCCTTAGTAGTAAAAGGTGGTGACCTATCAGGTTGTTCTATTGTTCAAAATTTGCGTAAAAACTCACTGATTGATGGAATTGATGTGGCTCTCAATGACACTTAAGGCGATGAATTGGATTACAGTACAGCACCTCCGAAGGACAAGTCCCAATCGAGCTGCACATTCTGAAGTAATGGCTGATATTTGTGAACCACTGTCAAGTAATACTCGAACATATTGATATTCTCCAGTTTTGTCGCGTACGCGAACAACAGCTGTGCTAGCACGGTGCTATTTGTACACGAAGTACCGCAAAACTTTACTGGCGCTACTCCATTATCGTTCTGATTGTTGGCATTGTGTGTGTTTGAAGAATGGCCAAGAGTAAAATCCTCATATTATTATTATCATTCAAGATGGTATGATGTTATTTATTGCACGTTTTACTTGTGATCTTGGAAGGGCATTCTGACGCCATATGAAAGGGTCTCAGGCAAGAAAAACACAACTTATGTGATAACACAAATTCTGGACGCCGACTAACAGGCAGCTTTCCAAATTGATCCACATTGATAGACAACGTGAGCATCATTACAGTACGCGGAAGTTATTTTATCCCTGTCGACAGGAATGGAAATCAGGCGTGAATTCGACGTTTAAAGGGATGAATTTTTTGATGTCGTAATCGTCAACGATGATCGAGGATTTACGTTGGAATTGGTTTTTTGAGGACGTAAATCGATCTTTTTATATTTTTTAAAATTTTACAACGATGGTTCACGAACGTGAGCAGATAATTAAAGGTCGGGACGGTGTCCTCTGAAATACTGGCTTTAAATAACTGATGAGTAACCGAATCTAACAAGCGTGGACCAATAAAAAATAACATAAAATCCGACAGGTCAACGACCCCGAGTGCCTTAATCACGGAGATATTTTCTTGAAAGATATTAGCGAAGGCTAGTAGAACAGGCAATGATTCTGTATTTATTGGACGAAACGAAAATAACTTTTCCAAATGTGCTGTAGCAAGCAAACGTTGATTCTCGTAACGATTAGATAATGTCGTCCAAGGAATATCATAATTACTTTCCGTGGGCGGTAACGAATTAACGACGGAAAGGACTGGACCAGACAGGCACGACAATAAGTAATGAAATTGATCAGTTAGACTAAGGTTACCATCACGGCGTATCCAAAAATGAATTTATCGCGGAACGGTCTCCATTGAGTTAAGTTTCCATCAAATTTGTGTAGCTCAATTTTAGGCAACAGCAAAACGAACGCTGAATATGTTGGGGCACGCGGAGTGTCGGATACGGAACCAGGCGTGGTTTTGTTATTGATCACACGGGCAGTGATAGAGCAAATATCGTAGTATGAGCTTTCTGTGGAGGTACCAATATCTGAGTCTACGGAAAAGCTATGAACTTCGTCAAGTCAAATTATGGTATCTAGAATAATATCTTGTTGTTCTTGGAATTTTTCAAACAAAGAATCTAATTTATTCATACCGACTGACAGGTCCTCTTTTAACCCCTCGCCTTTGTCAACCTTTATAGCGATCGAATATATGTTGGTGATAGACTTGACCATCTGATCCCGCATGATACGGATGCATATTAAAACCTTTTGAGAATTAAAATTTTTTTTTTGTCTCAAAATGGCTACCAACTAAAAAATCCAGCCCGAAGGTCCAAAAGGTGACTTTACCACGCCTGACGGATGTAAGTCTCAGGTTGGTGTTGAACAGCCGTGAATAATGCCGGAAATGTGTTAGGTAAAAGGTAAACCAAGGGAAACAAAAAAGGAAGAAAGGTTACAGGTTATTGTATGTACAAAATTAACAGCGGACTGTATTTCAAAAACTTAAAGCTAAGAAAAGTTGCACAAGACGGGAGGGGGGAAACTTAATACCAGTACTTAACATTATAATGATATACCTTATATAAATGATAGTAGAATTCTGTAGTATGCTGTGCTTTTACCCGGTGACATGCCTTGGTTGGAGTACTGTTGACGATGGAAACAGAAACGACCAGGGGTGACAATGATAGTAAGGAGAACAACGGTAGGTTGAGTACACACGGTACCGACCGATCGCGTTGCCGAAACGGCGTACACGCGAAAGCGACGGACTGGTAGGTAAATGGTCGCAAAGGGCAAAATACAAACGAAACGGCTATTGGCTGCTATGAGCACGTGACATGCGTAACATTGAGTACCTACACACGTGGTACGGAACGATCGTGTAGCCTACACGGTGCACATCCGAAAACGACGGATAACTATGGGAATTGAACGCCGGACGATCGCGTACCTACAGTAGGTACAGGAAAACGGTGACAGCCGCGACGGGCACTTGCACACATGGACACGCGCGTATAATAATACGAAGCCGAGAAGGTACTCATTCGCGATGACAACATCGACGCACACGCGAGACGAACGTATATTATAAAAACCGACGGAAATTAAAAACAAAGAAAAACTGAAATATACGATATTTCGATGAGCATAAAAACGTTCGTAGCGTGGTCGTGACTCTATTGTTCCTCGTTTCCCGACGACGGCTATCAGTGCGACATGCCGTTATCAGCGGTTGATAACGGATAAAGGAAATAAGGTACAGTCATGCACCGAGGACGTTAGATAAAACTTTCCGAGTGGCGCGCTTATTTAATCGCCATCGAACAACATGGACTCAAACAAAATAATGGGTGACTTGCAAGCAAGGCACACCGATTGATGCATGTCCCGGTTTATTCAAATCAAATATTTTGGGGCGATTATTTACAGTCAATCGAAGCAGACTCAATGTTTTTATTTGCGACTGTTGTTGTGTAATGTTACTGGTCCATTGTCATTTAAAGATATACGTAAAGTGAATGGACAACAGTATCCAAAGTATAAAGATACATGCCTTGCACTAGGCTTGCTGGAAAACGACAACCAGTGGGACTGTATGCTTACTGAAGCAGCATTGAACTGTACAGCAATAAAAATTTGTCTAATATTCGCTATAGTGTTGACTACATGTTTCTCAGAATGAGCAGAGAAGTTGTGGAATAATCACAAAGATATAATTACTGATGATATATTGCATCGACATTGTACACGGTGCAACGATCTAACGATAACATTGAGCGACGCTATATACAATGTAGCATTGATTGCTATCGAATATCTTTGCATTGTCATTGCCAATTTACCACTCAGCCATTTCAGTATGCATTCAACAAATCAATGTGCATCTGATTTAATAAATACTGAAATGAATAGTGAACTGCAGTATAATACTGTAGAAATGGCAGCGATTGTCAGTCGCAATGTCCCACTACTGACTGAGGAAGAAAGAACCATTTACGACCGCATTATGCTTGTAGTTTCGGCAGGATAAGGTG
>JAIPRL010007457.1:0-23437 GCA_025469235.1 Pemphigus obesinymphae
GGTAATTAAGATAACGGCGGCGCGGCGTGTGGAGACTGCAGAGATTGAATAATGGCTGGTAAGGCCAATGGGTACACTTGCGACTGTCTAAAAATGTGTATCGAATAATGTGTTGCCGAATGCATGTAACAGGCAACTGGATTCATGCATTCGGCAAAAAAAAGTCTGCTCAATTCATGAAATCGGTAGTCAAATTGCCGATTTCACGTATTCGGCAACGACGTTGCTTTTTTCATGAAATCGGCAATATTTCTGCCGATTTCATGAATTCGGCGTAACATATATATATATTTTCAAGTACTATCAGATTACTTTTAATAAAAATAGTGATTCCTAGATTTTCTTTTTTAAGAAAAGTTGATTTGTTGTGGCTGGACTAAAGTGATTGAATTAGATTTAACTAAATGTATTATTTAGTAATGCTTGCACACTGTTGTCGAATATTATGGGGCTAGGTTGGAAAAAATATTTAAATAGATTATGAATACCCCTAATCAGTTGACCCTGTAATAAAATTATTTCAAACATTCAAGTTATTCTAGAGCATAGAAATATTAATAATAGAACAATTGGGTCAAAAATAAAAAACTCGTATATCCTCAATTGAGTTTTGTTTTATTATAAAGGAGGATAAATTTTAAAATGTACTTTTATTGGATTTTTATATCGGGTTTTTATGCCTACACCTAAATATATTATATAATCAAGAGTAATTCAAATTATAAAATTAATTTTTCAAATGATTAATTTAGTTTGACAACTTTTATATAATATGATATAAAGTATAATTATTTGGAGTTTCTGCCACATTGTCGATTTTTTTGACTGCAGACATTTCTTCATTTGTATTCAACGATATTTTCTTCGTCCTAAAAACAATAAAATTAAGGATTATTAATAAAAAGAAAAAATTATCTATGTTCTATCAAGATTATTTTTCAAAAATATTAAATAATAAAAAGAAATTAATTTTTAAAAATCCATTTGTTTTTGGTTTATTTAAAGATGGTAAAACATCAGTTCTGTTTGTGTTAATGAATAAAGAACGACGGTAATACACATATAATATTGTGTGTTATATATATTGTGTACAAATTTGGGGTTTAAATTATAATTACAGCCTGAGAAACCGTATTTCTTGTAAAACGATTTTGTTCACAAATATCGCAATTACGAAACAATATAAAGTGGTCCTGATATAGATATATTTTTTAATTACTTTTAAAATGTACTTAAATATTTTTAAATTATAAGATTTTAATTTTTCTTAAAATTTCATAAAAATTGCCTACATATAGTACCCCTTAAAAATCGCATGTGTGTCGTCATTTTAAAACCACGAACTAAGATAGTATGGACTGGAAACGACGGATTAAAACGTGGAGATAAATTGTTTCGGTGAAAATCAAGGTGGGGGAATCTTTGCGATTAAAAAGCCGCCTAGTTAATAGTTTTGAACATATTCATACACAGACTATATGATATGTATGTGTAGCATATGTTCGCTAGGATCGCATGATAGATAATCGTTTAGATCAGGGGTCCTCAAACCAGGAAGTCAAAACGGGTTAAAATTTTTCAAGTTTCGGGTTACGGGATTAAACCGGATTTTTCCGTGTTTCTGGTAGGTGGTGAAATAACTGTTTCATTTTTTCCCGTTTTCCGGGCACTGGGTGCCCGGAAAACAAAAACAAAAACGTTTATTATTTTTTTGGGTTCTGAGTTTAGGGTTTAAAACGAGTTAGGGACATTTTTTTCCTGGATACGGGTGTCGAGTTCAAAAACGGTTTCAATTTTTATTATTAATTTTTATGTTTTTCAGGTACAAAATATTTTTGCTTTGTTGCGGATGCCAATAAATTTTATCGATCAAAAGTTGATATCACAAATCAAAATATATCCGTCTTATTGGTTATCAATTGGACGCACTAACCATTCACGTTTGAACATTAACTTTTTTCTAGACCAACAAAATATTACAAAATTCATATTATCAATTAATAACTTATTTTATGTATTAACTTAAAGCATTATTACAAGTATATTTAAATCATTAATCTTTCTCAATATTTTAAATTATAATAAAATATATATTATATATATAAAATATATATACATAATTACACTATTTACAACATTCACAGTTGAGTCAGTGGATTATTTAAAATATATGGCACATGAACTAGTAATTTAATAGGTATTTTATTTCTATTTCAGTATTTTATAATTTTTAGGGATTTATCGACTTACTTCAAAACAATTTCGGTTTCCGCATTTTTACCTTTTTCGTTTTTACAGGTTTTTGGGTTTCAGATTTTACACGGTTTAAATATTTTGCGGGTTACACGAATTTTCAACCCAGATTCAAACACCCGTTTATACTCCCTGCCTCGAACTTTTGAAGTTCATACTCCCTTTATATTATTGTATTAGGTTACGCCACACTTCAGCTCCCCACTATAAGATTGTAATTTGTAGTATAAATATAGTATATATATATATATGCGTCATGTCTGTGTTAAGTACCGGATTATCATAAATAAGACTTCAATGTTATTATTATTATAATTGAAAATTTTAAAACAAAGTATATAGGTGTATATTTAATTAAATATTAATTAAAAATGTATAATTAAAATATTCAAAATAATGAATTAAAAATTATTCATAACCAATTTTATCAACGTATTTTTCCGTATTTGTTTTTGGTATATTTATAAAATTTTACGCCTACCCTGAAATTTTGTAACGATTCCCTAGGGGGTGTGCCCCTAAATTTGATTCCCTCACTTACTATTTCTTCGTAATAAAATGTAACCGCAGCACTACCACTCGCCTTCCATGTCGTTTCAAATCTATAATCCATATACTATCTTAGTTCGTGCTTAAAACCTACTAAATATGGTTATTTTCAAATAAATATGTGCAAAAAAATGTAAATATTAGTTCAAAATATATTTATGTATTATTATACCTTAATATTGTGTACGTTTAAAATTATTTCATTGAAAAATACACAGGGATATAAAATGTACAAAATAAGGCATACCTACAGTATTTTGTCCGTCGTCCAAATGTTTCTTGGATATGATAGTCTATTTATTTATAGTTATTTGGACTCAAGGATAATAATAATAATTCGAAAAATTGTTTTGAGTACATTTTAGGTTTAATGTTATTTTCTGACTAATTACAATTTTCTAATATTTTTTATAATTCTTGAAAACTACTTGAAAATCGAAAATTGACCTCTTTAAAATACAAACCATAATAAAATACCAACAAAATAATCGAAAAAATTTAACATTTTCAATATAATATATTTAAAAATATAAATAAGTACTAAATCTAGAAATAATCATTATATGCAAACATATGCTAAAAAATGTCAAATATACAATTAGGTATGTGCAAATAAGTTTGCAGATTCAAAATATGGACCTAATGAATCAAAATTATGTCATATTTGGGTATAACTCAGGTTAAGCCAAAAAAATATGCAATGTCATAAACTCTCCAGCTTTAGTTAGAAGTCTGAATACCTCACAATATATAATATAATTCATTCAATATATTTTATTATAATATTATGTAGTTGCATCTAAATGTATTAATACAAGAAGAGTAAAATTAAAATGAATATATAAAATACGTATTATTTACCATCTATCAAAGATTAAACGTGTAACGTTTCCAAACGGTAATTCAACGATTAAATATAATACCATGGCTAACACATAACTTTTAACTGACTCATATATGAATGATTCAAACTGAAACAAAAATAATAACAATTTAATTTCGTGCATCATGTACATATTTTAATGGCAAAAGCAGATAAATGTAAATTATTAATAACTTATAACGTTTAAAATAATATGATATATTTATTGTTTATCTCACCAATGTCTTCATTGAAGGATATATAGTTAATCTCAGCGAACTCTGTGATATCATCATTACAATGAGGTTTACCAAAAAAACGGAATATGAAAGTTTTCCCATAATTACGAAAAATCTATTGTCAAACAATTTTGTTAATATATCTGCAAGAAAAATTTAATTATGTATATTATTATCGTTATTTATTCTCAACTATTATGATATATCGTTATGATAATAGTTAGGAAGCTACAAGTTATAGGTAATTTTTATGAAATTTTAAGAAAAATGAATATCCAGTTATTTATAAATATTTCAATATATTTTAAAAGTAATTTAAAAATAGCTCTTTGCCAATTCCTTTTTTATATTATTGCGTAATAACGATATTTGTTAAAAAGTTATGTCTACTAATATTGCATATAATGACTCCAATAATCCATATTGATTTAAGATCCATAACACCTATTATCAAAATAAAAGAAACAACCCATCCGAGTGCATGTAAAAGTTTTTTTCATTATTCCAGATATGAAGTGAAATATATTGCTTTCTATAGTAAACAAACTTTTTTGTTTATAATATTTAAAGAGTTGTAACTCTTTTGGAAAATATTTTTTTTAAATAAAAAACGCCAGAGATGCCCTCAAAAATATTGTTTTCTTTAATTTTGATAATAAGTAGTGTGGCTCTAAGTATGCTTAGTACTTAGATGAAAAATAGCTATTTCCAATTCAAGTGAGACTTTATATGTAATTCAGTTATGATAAAAATAATTTTAGAAAACGTAAGAGTAATTCGAATAATTTTATCAAGTATTACTTTAATTTTTTTTAAAGTCATTTAGTTATCTTCGCTACTTGGTATAAAATAATTTCCTTGGATAAAACAGATTAAAAACAGAAAATTAAACCCATCAGAAATTTAAACCAATTTATTCCTTAATTCATTGGAATATTTAGCATTTCTTCCTTGTGTGCAGAAAACAATATTACAGTTTAAAGTCAAAATGTGGTGAGAGGGGACTATGAATAGATAAAATCTATAAAAACATAATAAATCAATTTTATTAAAATATCAATAAAATTTATCTATGATTATGTTTAACATTTTATGAAAAGATTCCTTTATTAAGATTGAAATTTTCTTTTTTTTTAATAAAAATTTTTTTTTATTAACCAAATAACTGACGAAAAATAACCGATTGAGAGATATCAGTTGTAATCTAATAGTGTGTATCTTTGAGGTTTTTACCGGGAACTAATATTAAAATCAAACAGAGGATATCTGCTGCTAAGAACATCCAAGAAACTTCTATACTCTAGTTTTCTGATGCCACTTTTAACATAGATATTGTGTAAAAACAGCCTAAAATAAAAGTAGACAAAGAAAATATTATAATTATAATATAATTACATCCCATATATTAATCAAAACACTTTTTTTTTTCAAATAATTTCGTTATTTCTTCATATTCTTTCATATTACAGAGAGGTTAAAATTTTTTTTTTACCAAAAATCCAATATAGATTATAGACATATCTATAATTATATATATATCTATATAACTAAATTCTAATGAGTATGAGAATTCAGTAAACTCTCAATAAGTCAATCATAGATAAGCTGAGAGGAAAAAGGTTAAGAGGAGTAAAAGGATTGAGGATAAGATATATCAAAGAAAAATCAGATAGAAGAATGTAGTAGAATCACGTGAACATTCAGAGTGAAAGGATGTATTTTTATAAAAAAACATTCATGAGGGCGGATCTATATTCTATACTCACCATCTGTCCCAAATGAATGCACCCTAATCTACAAATATATTTTTTTACTATCATATAATACATCAATAATTATATTACTCCTATGCAGACTAAAATACCACTTACCATATCCCGATGTTTCCAGGAAAACAAAACAATACGCGCACAATGCAGTGTATGTACAATGACTCAGAACCGAATATAAAGCTTGTTCTAATGGATAATACGGTCTATGCCTAATATAAAATACTTGTCCATAAAACTGAACCGATGTAGAAATGATGAATACAATTAACGTTGCACAGTAAACAGTAGTCTAAAAATTGACAGTTAGGTAATACAAAATATATTGGATTCGTGCATGAAATATTATGTTGTTTTACTATAAGTCGTCGTTATTACTAGTGAATATTTGACATTTTTTTCCTTGATATTTTTGACGAGGAAGGCTGACGCTAGGCCAGAAAAGTAAGGTATTGCTCGCATATAACTCGATCTGTATGATTTTTCAATTTCCTTATAACTTCTTATATCTTCAAATACTCTGAAAATCCATTTAATTATATGCCCATTGTGAATCAATAAAATAACAATTATAATTTGGTTGTTAATATATTATAGTATTATTATACGAGATAAACGAATTATACGACAATACGGAAGTAAATAATTGTATAATATATAAACATTAGAGAATTTGACAACGGGAGAGACTGAGATGTGAAGAGTGTTAATTATTATTATTTGATGTGTTTGAGGACGTTTGATTTTCAAAGAACTTAGTCGGCCTCATCTAGGATGCTATAATATGTTGTTGTCATTTATAATTTATTTTTGTTTCATTTTCTACGATATAATCTTAAGTCGATAAAAATGAGAAATCCAATAACGATATTTTTCATAAAATATTTATAAATACATAAATAATTTTCGATAAAAAATTATATCGACATAGGAGATATGACCTCATATAATTTACCTTGTATTTAAGCATTTTTTACAATTTTCTACATAGAACCTAATAAATATCGGAGGTCAGATGTCCTCAAAAAAGGGTTTTCAAAATATGTTCTTAAAACCTTCCCCTAAGAAAATCTAGGTTGCACATTGATACAGTAGGAAAACAATTATTAAAAAAAAAATAAACCTCGTTACTCTCAAATCACATTAATAACGTAGAATTTCAACGTACATATTTATTGTATTACATAATTGTTTCACATGTATATGCCCGAACTAAGAGCTTCTGTACACCTAACAACAGCACTCATCTGACCATGGAATGAGTTATGATACACATTGATAATATTAATGTCCGGTCTAAAATATTATTGTATACAATTTATTAACGGTCGAGAACGAATTAAGGAGAGGAGCACCTAATGCATAAACGTTAAAGTAAGTTAAACTTTAAAAAATGATTTAAATTAAAATATAAATTTAATATTTCCGAAACTTGTAATATATATTTCAGGGCTTGAAACCGTAAAAAATATTTCGGTTTTGATTTCGATTTCGATTACCGGTTTTACATTTTTTTCGGTTTCGATTTCGATTTAAAATACCTGTTTCAAAATATTTCGATTTCGGTTTTGACTTTGTATACCGGTATTTTATATTTTCGATTTCGATTTCGATTTAAAATACCGGTTTCAAAATATATCTTTTCGGTTTTGACTTTGTATACCGGTATTTTATATTTTTAATTTGGATTTGAAATACCAGTTTCAAAAATTTCGTTTTCGGTTTTAACTTTGTATAGTTGTTGTACTGGTATTTCGCATTTTTGATTTCGATTTACAATACGGGTTTCAAAAATTTTGGTTTCGGTTTTACTCTAAATACCAGTATTTTATATTTTTGATTTTAAATAACGAAGTTTTAATTTTTGCTTTCACACTGATTTTTTTTTTGTTTTTATTTTATTCATTATATTTTGATTTAATTTATGTTTAGATAATCTTGATTTATGTTTTGTAGTTTTTATTTTGCTTGCAGTGGTATGAAAATGTTTATATACCTACGCTCCGTGAACCATGATTATAGTTACCTACCTACTGGCTACTTAATATTATAGAAATTATATTATAATATTTCTTGTCTTAATCTGATATAGTATTTATTGATTTTTATTTTTTTTAAGCACATATTTTAGGTAGCGAGAGTACTATATTCCAATTAGAAAGTAACTTTAAATCGTCCTTTCAATAACATCGAATGTAAATCATGTGTTTGGGTAAAGTTACTTATTACTATAGCTTAAAAGTTGAATATACCTACTAAGTATTTATACTTAAGTATATATTTTGGGAATTTTTTTGTATTTTATTCACCTATATAATTAATCAACATTGCTGAATTGAACATGTGGATATATAAAGTATTTATGGAAAACATAACTCTCTTTTCAGGATTACATGCTTTAGATATTTGTGAATTTGTGATGAAATATTTTGTCACAATTTTTACATGCTTCTTAAAATATTATGCATATTGCCAATTGTACTTTTTTACTGCAACGACGAAACGATCATTTTCTTCTTTAAATAGGATTAAGTCCTATCTTAGGAATAGTATGACGAGTATAGTATAGTATATTAGTTTCTATACTTCAGTTTCAATATATATTTCCAATAAAGTTTTCTGTTTTTTTTCGGTTTCGGTTTTGATTTTTAATACCGTTATCCACCTTTTTCGGTTTCGGTCTTAATTTCCAATACCGGTATTTGTTTTTTTCGGTTTCAGTTTCGATTTTCAATACCGTTATCCGTTTTTGTCGGTTTTGGTTTCGATTTTCAATACCGTTATCCATTTTTTTCGGTTTCGGTTTTGATTTCGATTTCGATTTTGTAAAGGTTTTAACCGGTATATGATACCATTTTTGATACCGGTTTAAAGCCCTGAATTATATTTATTATACTTGATAGAAAAAATTATTAATTTAAACCAAGTGAATTTTAAATCTGTGATTTATGTCTTGTCTATGATGTGGTTTATTGTTGTACAATCAAATTAATTAATTTTATTATGGCCGTAATTCTCAGCAGACACAATATAATAATAACAACTTTAGACTTCGAGTTCAATTATTTTTCATTTTATTTATTCTGAAAACAACATTTTGGAGAAAAGGATTTAAGTGAGAGTTTTGGAGTAAAAAATATTTTAGATAGCAAATACATTCTAAATGATACTTTTAAGAGATCATTTATTGATTTTCTCAAGCATAAGTAAAAACTATATTTTATAACAGAAAATTTGAATTTGAAGGTTAATATAAATAACTGAAATAATATACATGATTACGCCATACAATTTTAAACTTTTTTTTTCAGAAAGAGTAATATTTATGTATACTGTACAGTATATACTGAGCTATGCATAAAATAGTTTTATTGAAAAAATTATATATCATTGCTTTCAAATTTAATACGTCCACTAGCAGATCCTATCCGACAAGCGAAGTCCTTTTATACCTAATTATCGTTTTATTAAAAATATTTTATTATACTGAAATGGATAAACTACATAATAAAATTAATTTGCCAAAAACATTTTATACTAAAATGTTGTAACTAAATACATATAAATTTTATAAATTTTTTTTTTTAATTTATCTTATTATATAGTTGAACAGAAATGTTGACATAATATGTAACAAACCACATATTCTATAATTTGATTAAAAATTGTTATAAATACTCATTGTCTATCGGAATTACGAGGACATGATATTAACCATTTATATTATTAATATATTTATAGTATTAACATACGAATTTAACTTACCGAATATATATTTTAACTATTCCTTCCCATTTCATTAATAGCGTAACAATAAACGGTATCAAAAACGACATACATAGTATAGAACCGAGTAATACCATACCGAGTTTATTGTTCTTTGCATAAATGTATATGATAATAATTCCAACCATGAAAAACTGCATATCACACGATATGTACCAGTTATAAACGAGGCACTGTAAATAAGAATGATAATAATAATATATTAGTGATTTAATATATTTTCGTATGATTACTTTTACAACATAACTATACGACTAACTTGGTTCTTGAGGTCGGTGAAATTACTTATGAATAATATATTTAGCCACCAAAAATTCTTGCAGTTCTCGGCTTCCGTCCAGATGTAATGTGGCCATAAAGGGCCATCTCCGAGGTGAGGCAAAATATTGGCCGTGATCGCCATCGCAGCACAATAAGCAGGTAAAAATCTAAATTAAATCCCAGAATTTAGGTTCAAGATTCATTAGAGTATAATTATAATTATTATTAAGTATATAATATATTATGACTATTGCACGCGTGCCTCCCCCAAGCTCACAGCTCAAACTGTTATACATCATAATTCCTATATTATAATTATTTTACCTTTTTTATTTTAAATACCTACCTACCGTTTCGTCCCTATAATATTAAAATATGCTTACTGCTCTTTATGTTAAACATTTGTACACCACATGGACCTTCTACACTCTATAAGAGACAATTATTTCTTAATATTTTTTTTTTATGGGTTTATAGTGTCCCCTGACCCCTAAAATAGTTGAGAGGGGTTAATATATATATATATATATATATATATATATATACATATATATTAGAATATTAAAAATATGCAATACAATATATTGTATAATAAATTACAACGTTGTGCTTGAAAATTAATTAAAATCAAAATGAATCGATAAAAGAGTTTTACCTCAATATTCGTTTGATAATTTGCAATACAAGTTTAAGCCAAACAAGTCCCGGTTTCATAAATACTGGAATAGTAGCTATGTATACCAAGTAACCACCGACAAAGAAAAATGGATCCACTGCATTGAAATTTGTCCATATTATTTCTCCTCCTTTATAGAGATACAACTGTCAACACGAGTAATTTAATTGATATACTAAACTAACACTTTATATTCATTTTGCACTATTGTAATAGCTAAAAGAGTATACTAAACTAACACTTTATAGTGTACATTTTTTAAAAAGTTTTTTTTCATCATTAGTATATTTCTTAGTGTCTTAGAAAATACTAGGATACAATAAATAATAATGAAATAAAAAAATAGATTTTTATAATTATATGTTATTTAAATAATTAAATTTAAATAGAGAATCGATTATTGAAATTGAAATAAATTTGAACCATAATCAAAAATATTTAGTGTATAATATATTAGTTTATTTATGTAATATCTACTAAAGCATCTGCTTTAAACACATATTCAGTTGTATATATTATATATAAGTTATAAAAGTTATTTACTTACATTTTCTATAATAATAGGATAACTCATAGAATGGGACAACATATACATAAACCTATGACCAAATAAAATTGTAAACATGTACAAAAATTTAAAACCATTGAATATATTTAATTTATTATCTTTATTATATTTTAAAAAATCATTGATTGACTTGATGAAAGAAAATGAAATAATATATGGATTAGAAAATTTACCTGTAAAATGAAAACAAATATATAAAAGTATAAATATTTCACGGATTTAATAAAATATAATTTTTAGGATCGACTATTCTTATTAATATAATATGTATTTTAACGCATAACTACTTACTGATTAATTTTCCGTTTTGTCGATCATATAATACATAATAGTGTTGTAATGTTGCAGCGCAACAAATCAAAATCAGTAGTAAGCAAAATGCACTGAAATGAAAAATACAATATACTGATTAATACTGGAATATCATCAATTAATAATAATTGATCCCCTTCGTATTGCCTTATTCGTCAACATGACGATGGTTTGTTCTATCCATACTGTTTATTGTTTACCGTATAAAAACTTATTTTGGTACTTATAATTTTTATTATCAAATTCCTTATTTGACCATTCATTATATTACAAAATAATTTCCATTCTAAGGGGTTTAAACATTTTAAACGAAATTTTTTCTATATCCACATGAACATTGTGATAGACGTATAGCATTATTAAGCCATTTATAGATAAAGTGTACAAAATCAACATTTAGGAGCGCATATTTACATTTACAATAACAAAAGATACAATACATGATTCAGTACTCATAACACACTGATTATGAATACGGTTACGATTCAAGTTAAAAAAAAAAAAAAAAAAAATTGAAATTTACTTCTTTAAAAAAAAAGGCTCTGGGAGTGATATATCGCCCAGATCACCCCTGCCCCGTAAATACGCCACTACCGTGTTGTATGGTAAAAATACGGTAATATTGGTTCATTTTTCTAAGCCTACAAAAGTTTTCGTATTTTGTAATATATATTTTTTAGTTATGGGGGAGTGTCCAGTGCCCCCCGGGATCCCTCTTAAATACGTCATTGCAAAATTATATTATACTAATTACCTGGTTACATAAAATGCTGTATCGTAAGGATACATATCTTCGCTGACAGTACACAATGACGGCTCAACTTTAACGACAGTTTTGGCTTGTTCTGGAATAAACACCTTGTCTAATTCTTTTTGCAATGAGACCTGTAGGTCTAATGCTGAACAAGAATCGGGTATACAAATGCCTATGTTTAAAATATTCCGTTGTATTTGATCTTGATAATCAACCCACTGAAACCACAAAGTCAAAATGCCATTTAAATCTGATTGTTATATACATTCGTCAGTATTAGACATTATCGTGTCAGTATACATTATTTTCCGTCAATTACTTTGAATTTCAGGACGACTTATTTTATTAAATTCGAGTGTAAACATTTCAATTTAACATATTTGTTTAGACACTTATTTTGGATTTTTAGATTCGGTTTGCGGTACAACAATATTCGACAGTACAATATCTGTGTTACACGCAAAAGGGGGATAAATCGCAGAATAATCACAAAAAAAAAACAAAAAAAAAATTCACGTTCTAAATTTTTCATATTACCTTCTCGATAAATCACGGGAACAGATACACAAAAGTTCACGGTTACGAGACGCGGATTCATTTTCGAGGTTAGAAGTACGTACTGTAATTTGTGAAGCATTACAAAATTAAATTTTTATATATAAACTAGTTGAATTACCCGGTATTTATGTGATTATTATTATTTTATGTGAAAATTTCAAGACTTCAGTTTTTTGAATTGTTTACGGAATTATAACAAAAAAACCATATTCGATTTTAACAAAAACGTGCGTTTTTACCGTTTTTCCTTAATGTTTTTGTTTATTTTTCTTACGTGTTTGTCGAAAACATTGAAAATCCGAAATATTACATTTTTAAAGTGCCAATTGGATGCGATTTGCTATTGTAATATTTAATTGGCGTTCCGTCAAACAAGATCTACGCCACTATTCCCTATAGAATATTAATATAATAATTTTAGGTTTTTTTTTATGCATATTAGCATCGTATTTCTCCTTTTTAAACTAGATATCCGGACCTTAATAATTATAATAAAACGTATAAATATATATAAGTGATAATGGACATTATCTTCCGATTGAAATCTGGAAAATTTTTACCCCATCGCAACTATATTTTTTGATCACGCGCTCTTCACTGAAAATTTAAAGTTTATTGTATAATTAAGTATTTAAAGTACCCCTAGTACTGTATGCCATGCATGATTGTTGCCGAAGTAGTCTTTCTCTGCTGTTCTGTTGAAACTGTAGTCTTTCCCAGCTGGTGGCGTTAGTTTAATTTCTGATAAACAATATTGTCCTCTTACTGGCTTACTTACTTGAACACATTCGTCGTAAATACCTAGATGATATCTGTTGCCTGCCAATACACCAAGCGGACGTCGGACCCAGGATTCTGCCACTGGAAACAAATTTTAAAAATGTATTCACACAATATTATGTCATACTTTAAATCAGCTTATTATGACCTCCCGTTATGATGGACACAGTGTTGCCATCCGCACGAACGTGTTCAGTTTCGTACGAATATTTTAACTACTTTACGAAGTCCATAAAACGAACATTCGCACGGCTCTATTATGAACATTAAACTTTTTCAATATATAAACAGCAGAACTAATGATGTAGCGAAGTAAATTTTTTGAGGGACAGTGTCTTAATTTGGCCAACTGATTGAATTATATTTTGTATTTGCAAAAAGAAAAAAAAGGTCCATACCTTTTAACAATTATGCTGACTACAAAGCTTATTTTCCTCAAATAAACATATCCTTAAACCGTAAATAAACAAAAAAAAAAAAAAAAAAAAGATCAACTTACTTTTACCTTTTGAACTTGTCACATTGGGCATGGACCTATTGCGCCTTAACACGAATAACCGACTGACAATACAGAACGGAGAAATATTTATATATAATGTAAACATTTAATGTTCAAGTCTTTATATTAGTGGCGAAACGTCATAGAAGACAATTTATAGTATCAATTAACTTTTTCTTTTCAATTTCAACTAAATTTAAAAATAATTAATGAAATTTCATTTTAAAATAAAGTACCTAATTCTGTATAAATGTCAATAAAAAAATGCGACTTTATTATAATGTGATCTTTATCAAATATAGTGTACTATCTTCTTATAGGTATATGTTTAATTATTTTATTTTAGTGTATTTAACCATATAAATTAGTAAAAATTTGGTAATTCTAACTAAAATTTAGTTAATCTAGCTGTATTTTTTTAACTAAAATTTTTAGTAATTATTTTTTTCCATGTAATCCAGAATTGTTTCGGATAATCGATGCTCTACTGTAATTGTAATTAAATGTCCATATACATAATACATTTCTATAACTATAAATTAAAATATTATAACCAAAATCCAATGCTGAATATTAACGAGTTAATAAGTTAATGTTATGTTAATTAACTTAACTTCTGAATTGAAAATATATATAGTACCTATAATGATACAAATTATTATTCATTTTTAAAATGAATATAAATATTTTTCAATAGTTGGATTTTAATTTTTCATAAATTCATCTAAAAATTGCCTATATATATTATATAAAGCCCTTTAAAAATGGCTGCTCTGACATCCTTTTAAATTAACTTTAACTTTTTAACTTAATTTTTTATATTTGATTTTTATTAACTTAACTTTTTTTTGGGAATAACTTAATTAAATAGTTATTTTGAACTAAAACTAAGTTTAATTATTTTAAAATAATCAATGCATTTTGATTTCATATTGTGACTATAAAAATAGTCGAATAAAAATAAAAATAATTTTTGTGGTTTTCGAGGCTCTTGCAATCAATAGTTTTAAAGGATAATGCATAGGTAATTTTTGATAGGCTAGTTTTTATTGTCATTGTTTGATAAGTAAATTATCGTTAGTGTGTGTATCACACAGACTACTACTACAACTTACAAGTCATCGTGACAAAATAAAGTAAAATATTTATTTATTTTTTGAATGATTTAGAACTTATTATAGCTCGACGAAATTACTATCAAATACTATTAAGTCTAATAATTAATCGAGTACTCGACTTTATTTGATTACTTGACTTTACTCTAGAACATACCTATATTCTTATACATTATTACATTATATTCATTGATGATTGGTGTTTTATTTGAAAATCTAATTCTGAAAATAAAAATATATTTAAACATTATAAATTATAATATTTCCAGAAAAATTGTTACAAAAATAGATTGTTATTTTTGAAAATTGGTGATTTCCTTGGACCCCGATTACTCTTTCAATAGTTTCTGTTGTAGGTAGGTACTCCATACAATACCACTATTATCATAATTTACTGATTTAATTTTTTACAATGTATTGTATTATAATGGAAATGTATTGGTTTTACAATGATGTGTTTTTTTTTTTATGTCTGTACCCAAAATTCAACCTGAAGGAGTACTCCGATCTTTACAAGTTTTTACAAGGTTTCCGGTAGCAAATTTCATCTAGTTGGTACTTTAAAGAGGTCATTTTTCGATTTTCTCAAATTTTTTTTAATGCTTAAGGAAAACTACCAAGAAATGACGTATAAACGGCAAATGCACGATTTCGTCAAATTGAGATTTTTCATTTCTTCAAAATTTCGAAAATAATTACTTAAAAATCTTGAAATTTACATCGAATATTTAATTTAGTAATATATTCAGGATGATTAAATTATTTTTAATATTTTTGCAATTTTGCATGGACATTTTATATTTTGAAGTTTCCAAATTTTAAAAGGGGTAATTTTAAGTTTAAAACCAGAAAATTTTATAAAATGTTAAATATACGTTACTCTAACTGAATTCAAAAAAATCTCTAAAATTCGTAGTTAAGGTTTTTTTTCTAGTAATTTAAATTTTTGGATTTTTATATACTTACGTACACAAGCTCTCAATATTTTTTCGTTCAAAAAACTAATTTACAATGCAAAAATAAATTACATTTCCATCCTATTTTAATATTTTATAATAGCTCTAGAGGAAAAAATCTTACATGCATTAGTTTTGTTAAATTTATTATCCTATTAATATGCATATACAGAGGTTCTATATAAGCAATTTTTAAAAAATTTTAGGAAAAATAAAGATCTAACAAAGAAAAAATATTTATATATATTTAATATTCCCGCAGCTATATAATTTTTGTTATGAAATACTATGATATATCTGTCTATTAGGCATATAAGCTAGACAAAACTGTGGAACTTTGGAATGTCGGATTTAAAATCTGAAACAGATTTGATTAGACAGCTTGTCTTCTAGGGGCCAAGGGGATCAAGGCTTTTTTCTTTAATATTATATACTGAAATATAATCAATGTTTATACGATAAGGGTTTTTAATAATAAATAACATGATCATAGAAAACATTTTCTAATCGTCTCGATCCATCTCTAGTAGACAAATCAATGAATTCAAAACTTTTTCATAATTGAAATCTGACTTTCCAAAGTCTCTCATTATTGTCTAGTTTTTAGGTTGATTTTACGTCAGTGTTGATCTGTGAGACATCTCGTAATATATCATGATGCACGCTAAATTGCCAACTAGTACTTCGTAAAAAATAATTGGCTGGACAGTCTGGACAACTGGATCACTATATTTATAAATAATAAGGATCATTTAGTTAAAATGATCTTAAATTTGGAATAAGAACATTGATTAAGCATAATAAATAATAATATATTACCATAATACCATACAATTAAATACTATTAATTATAAAATATATTACCATTTGCTTTATTATACCGTTTAATTTGTATCATTTGTTTAACCTTTTTATATGACTGTGTAAGACGCTTGTCTTAAGTACCTTTATTTCTAGTTTTTGTATTATTATAGTTATCCTCTGACCAAACAAGCCACCGCTAGTTCTTTTTTTATATTTGATCTAACCTGACACCATTATTCCTATCAAAGCCATCTCAATTTCTTTTGCAGTTCTGCCCAAAATAGTGTATATACCCACAAATTTTTTTAATTAATTCTATTATAATTATTTTTCATTTGATTTAATTTCCATTACAAAATATATTTTCCAAGTAATATAATTTCTATTTCAAATATTTTAGATTTAAAATAATTTCCAATGGAAATATTTTCCATTTTATATATCTTAACGTGTGCAGGATAGGCAATACTGAATTTTTAACGATTATTATAATTTCATTATAATATAGATATATTAAATAGTGGCTATTATTTATTATATAATTTAAGTATATAAAATATTATGGAAATGAAATCACAGTCTTAAAAATTACCTACTTTAAAAATATGTTTAAACATTGGAGGGCATTGCATACCTGAACACTGCAGACGTAACTTACTTATACCTACCTTTACCTATACGTAATTGGTTCCGTATTTTTATTTTTCCTAAAACTTTTTAATTTATTAGACAGACCCCCTTAAAAATCTCGGTTGTAGCGTCCTGTTAAGTATTCGTGTCTTGAAATGTATAAAAATTGCTTATATATAACCCCTCTAAATCCGAGTGTAAGACAATTTTTATGAAGTTTCATATAGACAATTTGAATTATTTAACCTAAAAGAGAATTTTACGATGAAATGTTTAATTACATATTAACAACAATTGGAAATTTAAATTTATTATTAGCGTTTTGCACTGTAAAATTCATAGTGGAATTTTTTTCGACTGAAAATATTACATTTTTAATGCAGGTAGGTTTGATAAATTACTAGTTTTAGTAGTAAAATAAAAAAAAATTAGAAATAAATGACTAAGATGTACCTAAAATAATAAAATCAGAGTAGCTACATATAATTAATATTACTAAGTTATTTGGTAGTTTTTATAACTATATATTTTGGTGTATCGTTATTTAAAATAATCCTAGGATAACCATATATCCCAGGTAAAATAATATTCACAATACACGTGTATTAAAAAATTAAAAAATCTATAAACTTAAAATATGATTATATGGGTAATGCATATTTGCCAATTATTTGTGCATAAATAAGTATATGCATATTTCACAGTTTTCTAATGTAGTAAATATTACTATATATGCAATAATTATTATGAAATTAATTACTATTTTTATATTAATATAAATATTTTATAAGATAATATTATTATTCATTACAGTCGGCAGATACGTAATTAGTAATATTTAATAGAGGATAAATAATAGAGGAGAAAAGAGCCCCCCCACCATCAAGAAATAGAGTAATTTTGGGTGTTAGAGGGTACTAATTACGGGTTATCTCCTTTTTTGCTCATGAATACTGATTAAATTGATAACACTGACAAATGTATTCTAAAAGTTTCGAAAAAATGTACTGTATATAAATCGAATGATAATATGTATAGTTATCGAAAATAGAAACAATGCGGATTAATTAAAGATATATCGTTATATATCATACTCATGCAACAACGTATAATAAAATATTCAATAGCTAATCTGAACCTCGTTTATGGGGATGGGCCTGTGGTATGAAAATTATTTTAGAAATGAAATTAATGAGAAAAAAACGGTTTAAAGAGGATATTGTACTGTTGGCGTAAAGTCAGTGGATCAAAATGTAATTAATCTAAAAATATAAAACAATTACTATGAAATTTTTGTATCCTTTCAACAATGACCAATAGACTTAATGGACACGTCTCGTTGAAAACCGTTAATTAGGCACTGCTAATTTATGAACGTTGGTTCTTTGTAAATATAAACGAAAAATGTAATTTTCAATACTTAAAATTGTTTAATTAATTAAATATGGCAATTTTATTCTGTATTACAAAATAGCTAGGAAACAATACGGTTCTATTTTTGTACTAGAATATAATTTTGGCGCAAATTACATACCAATAATTTAAAATTTTCGAGTATAATGTGTGATGTTATAACGTACCCTCTTTCATTTCGTTTCAAATTTGGTCCTATCACGAACTACCAATATATTATTATTATTATTATATTATATCATAAAGCACATAATTTATTGAACTAATTATACTTATATTTTAATTCTTTGTTATGCCCGATGATGGTTTATCTTATATTATTGTAAATATACCAATACATATGATACACGGTGATAATATTTTCAGCCCTCGAGTATCCTCATTGTTTTTTCTCATATTTGATACCTTATTGAATATAATAGTTTATAAATAATAATATTCTGAACGTAATTTAAAACGACTAGGTACTCACTCTTGACCGCCCAACTTGTATAATTTCGTAAATTTCTTTCATATAACTCCGCGTGTTCCTGGCAAGACGGGCTGCCGACTCCCCGCACGGTAAAATTAACCAACGCTCTATCGAACATGTCGGAAACCCACGACTCGGGGAAAACAACGGCGTCTGAACTCCTCGGAATGTCTGCGGAATGCCCACCGTTGACTGTTTGGCCATTGACCAAAGCAGACCCAATCACTACCAGTGCGGTTAGCGACAACGACAGGTACTCCATTTTAATATTTGTTTTTAAAACAGAAATATTTCGTACGTCTATCGTACGGCAACGAGTCAAGTTAGGATAGTTCAGGTTATCTAAGTGCGTATATTTTTTAGCTTTTGTCGTCCGTCCGATCGAATAGACTGGAGCAGAGTGTGGTCGGTCAGCAGTAACGCATGTTTCTCAACTAGTGATCATTTTATGACTTTATGAAATTATTGAAACTAACACGCGTATATTGTACATATTTTATTAATACAGAACTAAGGTCGACATATTAGATCAAGGTCGACGATTTTTTTCGTTTTATTATTTTTTCGTTTCATTTTAAATTCCGAACAAAGCGTTGGGTTAGGTTAGGTTAGGTTAGGTTAGGTTTGAAAATCTCGATTAATAATAATAGAGTTATCGTGAATCATATTCAATATGATTTTTTTTTTTTTTTTTTATTTCCCTGTAGACCAGCAAGTTTTCGATCGAAAGGAGTGAGTAGAAGTTTTGCAGTGTGTATATATATATTAACGATGGAGAAAATCGGTCCTGCAGACGGTACCCGATTTTTCCAGTAGTTTCCTTAAGCTCGAAGAAAAACTACCAAGTGGGTCCAACCCATTGGCAAATTTATATAATGCGGCACACCCACGTAAATTTTTAAAATGTGACCTTATATATTGAAGATCTATAGTACGCATAAATGCCGATGATTTAGTCAATGAGCCTTTTTTTATTTTGCTTATTTGTATTGTTTTTTTTTTTATTTGGTGTAATTTTTTAACATAATATTTTTCTCCGCGAAAATTTCTACTCACTTAATGTGGTCCATTCTTCCCAAAATGTTGGACACCCCTGATATATATGGTGTATGACTATAGGTACATACTTATTTTTATGATGTAAAAATATATATATATATATAAACGGTGTGTACATACTTACATGATATGTATTCATATTCATGCGGCGGCGTAACTACCTATATTTTTATTTAATTATTATCTGTTAACAAGTTTCAGGTCATTTTTTGATTTTCCTAGTAGTTTTCTTAAGAGAAACTAAATTTTTTGCGACGTATGACTTAATAATATGTGTTGCATACATACATACATACATACATACATACATACATACATACATACATATACACTTCCTCCGCTTGTAAAAATACACGCACAGATTTATATTTTAAATGGGGATAGATGAGTGGGTTTAAATTTTTATTCAATGTCAAAAATAATGATAAAATTAAATATATAAATATAATATTAATATAATTGGTCATAATGCATTTATAGGAAAATTGAAATTAAAAAGCATATGATAACTGGTATAGACTTTTATGATAAATTATTATATTTAAAATACATTTCATAAAGATATTTGAATCATAATTTCATCATATCATTTTAAATTTTTTTCCCCTTCCCCACACAATTAAAAAATAACCGCTTAAAATTAAGTATACGTATGGTATTTTAAGTGTTTAATAAAATAAATTAAAAAATAGTCCTATGTCAGTAGTTTTATTGTGGTGAAATCACAATATTTGATAAAAAAAAAAAAAAAATATTTTCCCAAAACAAGCTAAAAAAACATTTGAAAGTGGTTCTAAATAAATCAATTATATAATATTATTATTATATATATATATATATATTGCATATTATGTAAGTAGTCTGATTTAGAGAGTTCTGGGCCCGGCTCCGCCACCCTATGAAACTATACATTTATTTTTCACAAGATTTTTATTTTGTTTTTTCAAGAGTCAGGTATATAAAATCTAAAGTTTTCTTTCTTCTCCGCTACTGGCGTTAGGGTCATCACCATACAGAAAAATACAGTGAGTTCCCCTTAATGTTGTCACCACATTGGTTCAGGTCATTTTGATTCTATTAATCGGTTGATTCCATAAAACATTTTTTTTTGAACGATTCTATAGCCCTTTATTTATACTAGAATTATATACTTTAACTCTTTTATAAATAAAATAACACGGCAAATTATGTGTTTTTATAAATACATCATTAACAATATCTGTTCAGCTGTTTTTTTTTCAAAACCTCATATACTCGTACACTTTTTTTGTTTTTGTTTTTGTATACAACTTTTTCGGGAAGAATAGATACATAAATATTTTATAGAATAGTTACTGTAAATATTTTCTTGCTCCATTCAGTTAAATATGTAGATGAAGACGATGAAGATGATGTAGATTATGATTCATCTTCTGATGTATTATTTAAACTATTTTCTAGTTCGCCGTAACCACATATTTTTCTCAATTTAACCATCCAACCATTTCTATTTTGTAGAACGCTAATATACAGGAGGACTTTTAGAAGCTATTTTCCCGTCGAAATTTTGTGAAATTTGGTTCCAAAGTGAATCATTCAAACTTATCCATTTTCCCATTTATCCAAAACATTTTGATTACATAACTGATTAAATAATTTCGAGTTCTACGGCTGGTTTTTTTACAGCTTAATTAACCGTAAAATTTTAATTAAACATAGAAATATAATATATAAATTAGTGAAGTTTGCCTATAACAAATTATCCGAGCCATGTTAAATAATTCTAAATTAGAAATTTGTAATTATATTGACCATGGGATTTGGATCTTACTTTTACATAAATAAAGATGAAAAACATAAAACATTTATAATTATAATTTTTTTTAAATAGATTTTTTTATACAAAATGTCGAGGATACACAACAATAAAATGTAGTAAAGATAACTATTTTTAAATTACTTTTAAAATGTATTTTAAGATTTTTTAATTTCTAAATTTTAATTTTCAAAAATGTTCTTAAAATTGCGTATACAGGACCTCTTAAAAATAGATGGTGTGGCGTGATTTTAAGAAAGTGCAATAGTAGGACAAAAGCTTACAAAAACAAGTAAAAGTTATTCCAATAGTAGGATTTACCAAATGGTTTTATAGAAAAAATACCTATTTTCAAAATTGTAAATAAGAAGTGTATAGTGAAATGTAAAAAGTCCGAAATTTCATCATTTCAAAAAATGTACAACCGTTTTTCAAAATGTATTGCACAAAAATAAATAATATTCGTAGCGATTATTTTCTATTAAAATGAAAATATCAGGAATAATCAGGATTCTTACGTCCCACTGAACACTTGTATATAATTTTGATAATAATAAATAGGTACTTTTACCCTTAAGTCACTTGGTAAGCTATATTATTTAAATTACTTTTACATGTTTTTCCGTATAAACCAATTATTGAATTGTATAGTCGTGTGTTTCTTCAGTAATTAATAGCAACTTTTAACAAACAATTCATATGCTATTAGCCCAAAAAATTTATCGCGTCATAGATAAACCGGCCGTGAGGTGAAACATAAAAACTTCAATTTTTACTATTGCTTTCTCTTAAAGGACTATACAACTCGAAAATACAACTTTAGCTAGCTATTATTATAGTATTTAGTAGGACTGAAATATAGATACAATAAAAATATTATTACCGACAATTATTTAGCCGTTTACACGCGTATGAAATATACGCGTGACCTTATAATTTCGCCGTCGCTACACATTGCCTATGACCTATAATATAGGTATATATAATAATATATAATACATGGGCTCTATGTACCTATAGAATAAGTACGACTCGCAACGTTCAAGTGCTTATAGTACCTATAGTATTAATTTTTTTTTTTTATTTAAACTGTATAAACATTTTTAAAGCTCATAAATTTATCTTTGATTTAGTCTATTACAGTGGTTCTCAATCTTTTTAGTACCGCGACCCAAATTTTCTTCCAAAAATCTATCGCGACGCCCATAGTTTTACATTTACAGAATCAAAAAAGTAATTTCAAAAAACAAATTTTTTAAATTTTATTACTTATTTACAACTTTATAATAATACTAATAATTATAACAATATACTTTTAATAATAATA
>JAIPRL010007458.1:0-23436 GCA_025469235.1 Pemphigus obesinymphae
TTGTTTTTTTTTTTTTTTTTTTTTTTTTTTTTTTTTTTTTTTTTTTTTGGTGGGGGGTAGTAGAAGGAATCAAGTTGGGATTTTGAAGTAAAGAACTTTTTTCTAACAGCTAATCCGTTTTATTATTGATATTAAAGAGGTCATCTTTCGATTTACCGGCCAGTAGTTTCCTTAATCGCAATGAAAAACGTTATTTTAATTTTTAATAATATTATATCAAATTTTGATTACAGAACCGTATTTCGAATGCAATGATTTATTTTTGCTTTCAAATTAAAAATAATAATAATATTATGTTCTGTCCGAGAACCATGTGTATCTAGAAGACTTTTTTAGTAATAATTTAGAAAAGCGATGTATTTTTAAAAATAAGGAAGGTTATCATAATTTTATTTTGACATTATTATTATATTATAGTATTCACTTGTATTATGTAGGTATATATTAGATAAACAGATAAACCTAATATGTATTGTATATATACTATATAGGTACCTAATCTGGACTCTAGAGTCTATAGACCATGCAGCTGAATAAAAAATAAAAAACATGCTACTTATATGAAAAAATCGAGATTCTTATTGTGGTATCTATAATGTACTTATAAGTTATATGACATAATATATTATAGCTATAGTGTATATTTAAAGAATAATTTCGGGGGAGACGTAGTTAAAAAGCTATTTGATAATGATTGAACCTAAGGCCTAAACTGATAATTATTACGAATTTACGTTTCATTCTCTTTATTTTCTTAATAAAAATCCATAAATCAATGTAAAGTGATAATATTATAATATGAATATCAAACAATAAGAATAAAATAAACACATTAATTTTACCAAACAATTTAACAAAATAACATTAAATATGTAATAAAATGAAATTTTTTTAGTTTTTCTATTACAAATTATATTGTAATTTTTTTTTTTTTTTTTTGTCTAATAGAATTTCATCGGATTTGTTTATAAACAGCTGATGCTATAATATTTCCCATTTCGATGTAGACATATTGTATACAGATACTAGATTGATAACGACACTATTATCGTATTGACGTCATCTCAAAAGTCATAATCCTTTTATATGATAACTAGCTGAATAACCCGGTTTCGTCTATGTGCAGCTTTTTGTGTTCCGTACAATTTTTTTTTTTTTATCAGTTTTTATATTCAGGTTGTTTTAAGATGTCTTGACCCTGGGTTGCCCGTGTATTGTAACAAATAGAAATTGGCAAAAAATTAGTATATTTTGGTATTTCCGAGACAAATTGTAAGATATAATTCTAATCGGAAAAATGTTGAAATTGTAGGTACAGATTTTTAGTTGAAAAAAATGTTTTTGAATCGTTACACGTATTATTATAATTCTTCTTCTTATTATTATTATTATTATCTTTTATTCATCTCAATACCTCTTTACAAACTGTATTTTTTGTACTGCCTTTTGGGGCTAAAAATAACCATATAGCTAACACTAGAACATGCGACATAGAACTATCCATGAAATCTAGTCATAGAAAAGCAAACTTTGAGAGGGAATTATATTCTTTTAAACTCAAAGGGATAATCAGTTGGAATTAACGTTATTCTTGAGATGAAAACTATATCTCCTCAAGCACACCCAGTGATAAATATGGCTTTTATTATATTTTTGTGTAGAGCTTTAACTTGTAATCTAGTTCCATTACACAATTTAGGTGGGTTAAGATTTCTTAGTAACATTACAGGTGCTCCAATTTTAAGAATAAGTTTATGTGATGGTAGACTAAAAGGATTCAGACTATTAAGAAATTCTAAAGGGTAATGGACAGCATCATTCGTTTGGATCATTGAATCAAAAGATCTATATTCAACAGCTTTTTCTTTAGAATTTCATTGATTTCGACTGCCTTATCGTTCTTCGGAGTTAAGATGGCTCTCTCGCACAACCATTTGGCGGGTTTCGCCTTGATATTTATTATATCAGGGTATATTCTAGAGGTTAATTTTGATAAAGAGCTAACAACTATACCCAGATTTTAAGGAATAGTGATCTCACCTTTCAATGTAGGAAAATTTCCGTCTCCTATTTTGAGTAAAATCCCAGCAGATCTGTTACCTTTCAAACGGACTCTCATATTTTTATGAAGTGCAACTTTCTGGATATGTGGCCACAAATATGAAGCTTTTAAGCACGACTTTATTTCATCAGCCCTTGTACCCCTAGGTATAACGGGTAATGTTTGCCAAAAATCTCCTGCTAACAGCACTGCAGTGACTCCGCCCATTAAACTGTTATATCCTCTTATATTTTTTAATGTTCTATTGAGAGCTTCAAAGTCACCATTGTGGCCCATTATAATTAAATTGAATTAACAGTTAAATTGTGTAGACTAAATACAATTAAAATCATTACCCGGAAACTCGAATAAACAAATTACAATAACAATTTACACGTAAAATGCTAATTTTTTGCCCATTTCAACCCCTTAAAATCAAAATTTTACAAAATCCTTTTTTAATGGGCTTCTACATCATGAAACGAAACTACAGATACCAAATTTCATCTTCATAGCTCCAGCGGTTCCGGCTAGGCCATGATGAATCAGTCAGGACAAGTTATTTTATATATATATATATATATAGATTAGATAAAAATGTGTACTTAAAATATATTTATAAACATATTTTTCCGAAATTTCGGATAAAGCGGAATTATTGTTTAGTCCGATATCCATATAAATACTGACGTCTAACGGAATATTTTTTATTTTTTATTATTATTTTTTTTTTATTGATTAGGTAGGTTATTTACCGACTCGCGCGTGCACGTGTCACTCGAATCATGATAACATAATGTGATTTAAAATATTAGGACCGCGACGATGACCACGACGCGCGACGACGCGAGCAAGGACAAACGCCCCGCGACGGCCGCGGCCAGTTCGCCGTCGTTCCTATAATAATATGATAATATCTGTCTGGCGACCCTCGCCACGACCGGCTGAGGACGAGATAAATCTCATTGTCTGTGTGTGTTTAACTGTTTTTTTTTTTTTTTTTTTTTTTTTAAATATCTGGTAATCAGAGTTGCTCACGATTTCAAAATTCAAATCAATATACATAATTGAATACGAAATCATTATTTTGGATTTTGAATTATAAGCGGAGCCAGGAATCTATATTGGTTTTCCAATGACGTTTTTTTTCTTCTCCCGGAAACATCTTTTCGGGTAAGAGTTTTTTTTTTTTTTTTGTTTGGTAGCAAATTCGTTCTAGATAGTACTTCCTTTAGAGGTCATTTTTTGATTTTCCCAGTAGTTTTTTCAAGGGTTAGGAAAAACAACTTTTTACAACGACAATTTTTTGTAAATTAAACATTAAAAAAAAAAAAAAAAAACAAAATAAATAAAGATGGTAACTATACATTACTGAAACAATACGTATCTATCATAAACGATTTTTTGATATAGTATTAATTTATGTATAATATTACACCGAGGTTCGATCAAAATCAATTAGAATCAATTTATCATTGCACTTCCAAATTTAATATATCCACTACTAGTGTCCTACCTGACAAGCAAATTGCTTCCCTTTACTTTCCACATTTTAAAAATAATTTATTCCATGATATGGATTTTAGATTTTTAAAAATATTTTTCTAATGACAGAATTTCAATTAAAAAAAAAAATATAGGTATATATATATATATATATATTTACAGATTTTAATTTTATACAGGCTATTTTTTAAATATTATAAAAACGTTTAATAATACCTATATAACTATACCATATAATTTTCTTATTTGTAATTTTTATTACATTTTTATATTCTGGACTTAGTGAGGAGTGTATTGGTTATAAAATTAGGTCTTTTTTATTAATTTTTTTTTATGTAAATGTTTAAATTTTTTCGGGTAAAAGTGTTATGGAAAATTACAATGTACCTACCAATTATTTATTATACCTATCCCTATTTATTAATGTGGTTAAAATTTTATTTGTTTTTTAATGTATTTGTATACTTAATGAATAATGGATAGAAGGAGCCGAGAAGAATATTTTGGTCAAATTTTCTTTTTGTCAAATTTCCTTTGTGATCGAAAATTAATTTTTGTTAGTATTTTAAAATGGTAAGTTCTCATTTATCCCAACAAAAACTACCGAAAATAACAAATCATTTTTATAAATCGGAAAATACTACTACATCAAGCTTCGCTCAGAATCGTTTTACCGAAATAAATGATTATCATTGCTTTCAAATTCAATACCTATATAATAGTACCATTGATTAATTTCATAATTACGTGCTATAATTAATCAATAATAGTACCTATACCAGATCCTCGATAAGCAAAAAAAAAAAACCTAACTTTTTTTGGTCGGTACAATTATATTTGTACTTTTATTCTTATTCCTTTGTACTTAATTATTGAAAAATTTATATTTAACTCCTATATATACAAATTACAACTGAAACCATACAACTCCTATGTATTTTATTTATTTATATTGAATTTTTTGTTTGAATCTATATATTTTGTTGTTATGTTTTAATGACTTAACTATTATTGAGAAGAAGAGGAAGAAAATTCTATTTTCTCTCTGCTCGTGTATATGAAGCATTGTAACATTCACTCGTCGTGTTGTAATGTTTCATCCAAAATATAGGCACTTAAAAAAAACTTTTATATTTGCGACCAATCTATGTTATACAATAGCATTTCAATTTTATTGTGAATATATATGGTGACTAAACAGAATTAATGTTTTTACAAATAACTTAAAATTATTTTTTCATCGTCGGTTTTGTAAAACTCGTTTTGTGTTGGTGTAAAATTCTGTAAATGTACCGGAAACGAAATAATTATGGCAGATATAATAATTATGAAAGCATGATAATGTCGGAAATTATAAAACTAGATAGAGAACACGTTATATTTTGTTAAATATCAATAATAATAATGTTTTTTCCCATGCAATTACACCTATTTAAATTGATTATGTAATGCTAAATACAGAGTTATTGTAATATACTATTGTAAAACATCCTTCAAGTATGAATAATATGTTTTTCCAGCTGATATGATATGTGAATAGACCACAGACGATAACGATTATTGAATAGTATTTTTTTTTTTTAAACATTCGGCTAAGGATATTTTAATATTTCCAACAAGTCAATAAAATATTTAAATATACTACAGCTATATTAGATACATATATAATATATAATATCAATCACCTTGTTGATGAATAGTATGTTGTGGTCTGTGGTAGATTGCATACGGCAAGATAACCGATATTCGTATTAGAAATTTATATCACATGTGCCAATATTATTATCTATTCGATGTCCTCGAGTGACGAGTATATATACTATATGCATATAGAAAGATTTGGATTTTAAACTAATTTTTACATAATTCAATTTAATCACGAAATTTAATAATATTAAATATAAATATTATTATTTTTAATTAAATAAATAAACATGGGTCTGATGGGTAATCACGGCATAATATGTCAATTAACTTGGATTATGAAACATCATCTTGGGGAAGTTAAATTTGTTTATTAGTTTGAGTAGAACAACGACTGTCAATTTGAGGTGTATTATGTTATTATTGAAATGCATTAAGTCCGTTTGTTTATTTGTTGAATCTTCTGGTATACCTAATAATTGATAGGTAAGTTTAAAGTACCTCATAAAATTATCAAGGTCTATATAAAAAAAAAAAAAAAAAAAAAAAAAACAATATTTATATTTTATATTAACTTTAGCTACTCGGAAGATTTATTTATGAAAATTTTGGCACAAATATTTAATTATACTCTAGGCTAAATATTGAAAATTATTTGCTTGATATTTATTATTTAAAATAATAGAACAGAAAATCACATTGATAGAAATAAAAAGTGAATATATATATATATATTTTACCTGGAGTCAATGTATGAGATTGAATAAGCGATGCAGCAATTGTACTAGAATATATTATATTTAGTGAACAATCTGGGATATCTACATAAACAAAAATATATATTATTATTACCTAATATTGTTGTACCTAATTTTTTTTTTTTTAATGTAGTTATTTTCACTTTATATAAAATGTAGATAATTTTTTTTTAATTCATGTCAGAAAAAATTATTTAACACTTAACGAAGAAATAATAATGGTACCTATTAATATAATTCTATTTTAATTACTTTAAATTGTTATCAATAGATGATTCCTTTTTGAAATTAAAATATTTACCTTAAGAGAAGGTAAAGTGGGTGGATTATCTTCCTCTTCACTATAGTTGCCTATATTCCAAAGATTGATTGGTGTTTGATTTTAGGAATGACAGTATACTTTGATTGCCTTTAACTGTCTTTTATTTTCCTTTAATTAATCGTCTTACTCCACCGGACAGTTTAATTTTTTTATTAAGAGGTTCCATCATTAATATTTGACACGAGTCACAAACACAACACAATGCGGTAAACATGGCATAAGTAATATTATAATAAGTTATATTATTCATTTTATATTATTTAGGCTTTAAATGGGAAAATGGTCTAATTTTAAGTGGTCAAAATTATACAGATGAAACTACACAAAACTGTAGAAATAGTTCGGTGCAAAGTATTATTATATCGGGAAGTTGAACAAAAAAAGATATGAGGTACCTAAATCAACACTTTAAAGAAAAATAAACAATAAGAATATGTAGAAAGTTGGAAGATTATAATAAATATATTAAAGAGAATAAGAATAATTAATGGTAATTTTTAGCTGAAATAAATAGGTATCCAGGTGTCATAAGTTACCAAAAATTCAAGATAACTTGGAACATGGCTTTTTTTGAAAAAAGAGTTAGGCTGGGGATACTTTTTTATAAAAATATAATAAGTAGTTCTTATAGTCTAAGCCAAAATTAGAATTATTATCAAATTTAAATAATTCAACATTCGGTATTCGGTTGAATTTTTATACTCTCATATGTAACCTTGTTTTAGGTACCTATTTTTATAAGGAAAGTCATTTTTTTATTTATAATGATCATTTTAATAATTCTTTAATTTAAATTTTTAAATGTCTATGAAATGTCTCAAAAATCCTAGGTTTACCAAGACTTTGTTTATTTATAAGGGTAGTATCCAGTCCCTATTTTTGTGTGCTGTAGCAAATTTGAATTGTGCAGTAGCACATTTTCAAGTGTGTAGTAAAAATATTGTAATAGCACTTGGATAAATAATTATTAATATCTAAAATAATTAATTTAACTTATTTATTTTTCATATTTTACTGTGGGCCACAATATAATTATTTTATTGATGTAGCTATGGTAACACTGCACACTTAGTGAATAGCAACAGTGATAACAGATAAATGAATTCATAAATTAATCATAGATAGTTAGAAAGATAGTTATATTTATATACATAATATTATTTTAATATCTATAGAATTAATGTGTTTTTAGTTTTGTACTGTGACAAATAGACGAAAAAAAGTTTGTGTTTACTAGTTTTACAACCCTTAAAAAATGTTTGTCTAGATGTGCAAAAAAAAAAAAAAAAAAAATTGTAAAGTGTGTAGTAACAAAATTTACAAAAAAAAGAGACTGGTAGTATTTATACATATAAACAAATATATGTATATATTACATATACAGTCTGGTATAGGTAATATTAAACAAAAGGCTGTTCGCGTGAAGAAGTTGTATCAATTTTCGGAATGGAAATTTTATCAATAATTATTATCTTAATGTAATAAGGTTTCTATCCCCATCGATCACTATATATTGTAGTACACTGAACCAAATATCATTAGTAGAATTAACAATATGCAATAATCAAATTTTAACAAACGAATATTTGTTGAAATAATAAAATTTTTATTATTTTAATGTATATATTGTTACATTAATAAAAAATGGGTTTACAATAACAAATTCATTTTGTAAATTTTACAAAATATATAAGTTATAATTTAATAACAATAATTTGTATAACTAATACAGATTTTATTATTATAATAAAATATGTTATTAAATTGAAAAAATATTCTTTTTAAATTGAACATTTTGATTAACAAATGGGCGTTTGTTCTACGGAGAAAAAGTAAGAAAGAAACATAAAATATTTATAATTGAAATGACAAAATATTTGTTAATTCAAATAAATTTGTATTCAATCGGACAATTTTAACTAAGACATTGATAAAACATATTGTTAAATCGATAATAAGTTTTTTTATTTTACTGTTAAATTAACAAATATTTTATTTCTAAATCAACAAACATTTTATTGGTCGTATGTTAACAACCGTATTATTACATTAATCTATATTTTTATTGAAATCACAGATATATTTGGTTCAGTGTATATACGATATTAACTGCAACGGTGCAGTTATTTAATATTTTTGATACGATAATAAGAAGTATACAAAACTATCGACTATACTTTCCTCCGATAAGAAAAATTATTTATTGTACTTCGCAGTCTGTTAATCAGTATTGCAACTTGCTGCGTGTATTCCTGTAATAATGTACCTTATACCTGTATAGGAATAAAATTCTAATTATGTTATTATAATATATTGATATTTACACAGGTGTATACAATATGTTATTAATATTGTAATATTATGTATACTTTAGGTTAGGTGTAAATACAGATTAATAAACTTGTTTATACGAACTATGACGTGTAAAAATTAAAGTCGTATAAGTGCTAGCTGCTGTCATTGAGATCAATGTTTTGTAAATTAATTACAATATATTATAATATACATCGTCAGGTTTTATGTATACTTATAATATACATAGTATAGTATGCGTTTATACGGAGAAAAACAACTTTGATTTATTATAGGCTAATAAATTCACACTTAAAAAAACAATCCAATTGCAGTGGATTCCATTAGTTTTTAGTTTTTTTTTCGTTTTACGCACGTTTTCGTGCATGCCATATATTTTTATTATTATGTTTATTTATTGCATTCATATGTGTTTATTTAACGCTGACATTCTACTGGAGGGTCAAAGAGTAGTCTATATATTTTTTACTTTTTTAGTAAGAAAAAACTATAAGTTTACCCCATCAACTATATTATATTATTATACTAGGGAACGGATTTATATGCACGAAAAAACCCTCAAAATATGCATTTAAAAATACTATAATATGCTATAAAACGAGCATTTAAAATGTAAAGATATACATTAAATATGCAAAAAAAAGTTGATAATATGGAAAATAAAATTGTTGTTTTCATTTTAATAAAAATGATATAAATCGTGCACATTTCTTGTCAGATTTCAAATAGCCTATTCTAATAATTAATGTACAATGCATTTACATATAAATCCGTTCCTCAATTATTGCCTATTGCCTACAACTTATATCTATAAGTATTTAAAGACCAATCTTGTAGTTATATAATATAATATATTATAATTGAGGAGAATAAACTATATCGTCAAATATCAATAAAAAAACTAAAATTAAAAAAAAATAAATTTTGTAAAGATTATATAGGTCAAATTCATATAATATGGATTTTTATTATACAAATGAATGTTACCTTACGTAATAGGGGTACTATTTATTATAACGAAACCTATGTAAAGATATAATGAAAAATTATTTTTTAGGATTGACGTGTCTATGTTACAAAATTGTTAATTGTATAAAATATTTGATTTAATTATAATTCTTAAATACGTTTATTTATTTATTTTACTTGTAAAACCATTTTATTTGTATAATTCATGTAAAATAAATTGTAAAGATAGCGAAATATACCTCTATATAGATAAATCGACGGTTTTCGGTTTAAATGCTAAATAAGTCCGTAAGTATAACTTACTTATTTTGATACTAACCTATAGCATATTTCACAAGGTCATTGTTGCATTATTTGTAACCTTCTCAAATTAAAACGATATTAACGAGTTTAAAAATAAAATACTTGAAACGTAAAGTGTGAAAAAAAACGTATCATGCGTGTTCATAATATTATGTTGTGCATAATATTATTTTGTTGCCTAATCCGGCTACTTTTTTACAATGTGTATATTATTAACCGCCTGTAATGGATTTATTACTAGAGAAAATTTCACCATTTCTAGATCAAAATAATTTTAATTACCTATTATAAGTATTTCCCAAATATTTTATGCGTTCATATTGCTATACGTATAATATAATATGTTCTTTACTCATAAAAATATACAAAAAGGAACAATTTGTATTTGTACACACTATAATAATCACAGGATATCTGCAACATGGATAAAGTAGTACGACATATGGAGAGGATATTCGTTTTTAAAATTGGTGTTTTACAAACACTTTTGGTAAACGATTTATATCCTTTACACAAATGACAATATTTTAAGTCCGACCCAACAACGGAAACGCTGCCGTCAATCTGGTCATTTCCGCCGAAGAGTGAAATAGAATACAAATATATGAGCACGTAATTCGTTTGACGAAATGTATACAATGCACACGAAGGAAATGAACCTGTTGAATTATACCCGCGGGTACTGTAAACAATGCGATGTGTAACACGCTTAATTGAAACACACAGATATATATATATGTACAAGTGTGTGGAATTGAAAAGAATCGGAAGTAAAAATTATAGGCGTCATGTGTGTGGGCACACTGCATCCGTGATATCCGCCATCATATTTCAGCAGGTGAACAAATCAAATGTGTTTATAACCCGAACAACGGGCCTCAGGAAGTCCAATTTTGGTCATTCACTGTCTAAAAAAAAAATATCTCAACGATACAGTTTTAATTTCGTTTCCTCTTCTTTTCCGGCCCACATATGGTACGCCTTTGGATTTTCGAATGAAACTGTCTCGACGTATACCTAACGTATAACTATAACGAACGGATATGATGGAGATCCGAAAATATTTATGGCGCACCTCGTACCTATACCAAAAATCTCAGCAGGTACATCGGAAGAGCGTTGTACCTATATACAGCTGCAGGTGAGTAAACATTATAACCTTTTTAATTGTCAACACGAGTATAATACGAAAGATATTCAGCATTTTTTGAATGAAAACTGTATTTGATGTCCACAAGGGATGATACAGGGGAGGCAATGGGGCCAATTGTGCCCCCCCCCGGTTCACAAAAAAAAAAAAAAATTGGAGTAAAATGACCTAAACATTTGGTTGATGACTTTTTGGTTTTTTGGCTTATAACTTATAAATTGCTCCTCTCGTTCAAGACCTCTGTATCCGCCTCTGGACGCACAATCTTAGCACGATAGCGAGAAAAAAATTTTCTTGAAATCAAGGATTCGAAACTAAATCATGATTTGTTCACCATTGGAATCCATTTAAAAGTACTTTTTTAATTTCTAAGTTTTACAATATTCTTAAACTTATTTTATTTATTATAATGTTATCTTCAGTTATAGTAGAAATTAAAGTTAAATACATTTGAAATGCATCCGAATTCCCAACGAAAAATTTATTTTCACTACTGATTCTTTTGAATAATGAATAATCCAAAATTTCTAATCACTAATTATAATAATTATAACCACATAATTGTATGTAATATTGTGAAGTTTTCTTTATATGAATCATTAAATCTACGAACCTTATCATGCAAATTTATTTTTAAATCATAGCTGTAAAAATATAAATTATAATAAAATAAAAGTCTATTTCCAAAAGAAACTTTTACTTTACAGTTATATGAATGATTTGATCCCATATCTGCTGTATAATTTTTAATTTTGTGTAAATGTGTAGATATTACAAAGTCCAAAAATGTATTATAAATTATTAAAAATACATATTACAAAATAATAAAAATGGATCAACATTTTGATTTACAAGTGCTAGAGATTCACCCCAGAATTCCGTTCGAAAAAAATTTATCTAGGACTTCATAAAACAAAGTTCGATTCAGGAACAAATTTTATGAATATTTCCAACTAATTTCTGTTTGGGAACATATCGTGCATTTATGAAGTTTCGAAACATTATCTTGACTCCGCACCGAATCAGTCTGTGCAGAAATTAAATATTCTAATAATGTTCATTACATAAACGTACAATCAGAAAAATTCACATTTTCAATCAAATATTTAAAAAAATATTAGTTTAACATTACCTACTAATATGGTTTTAAAATACTAAAAGGACACTATACATTTGTTGTAAAGGCATTAAAATGCGATATCGCTTCTCAACAACTTTACAAACGTTACAATTTCTCTATTAATTATTGTAGATTCAAAATCTAAACAGAATATTCTAAATGAGAATATTCATTATGGAAAAACATAGTTTTTTTAGTTAAAATAATTTTTTCATGTATTTTTTTAAATATGAAAATTTGATAATTTGACGTTTTTTAATCACAAATTTTAGGTATTGAAATATACTTATTGAACAAAAACTCTATGCTTGGTCTTACTTTATGTTCTCGTAATTGATTTAGTGTTATTATTTCTCTTTTATGATAATTTTTAATCAAACTTTAATGATAAAGCCACAAGTAGTTTTTGAATAAATGATTTAATGATTAAATGATCCGTGATTACACAACAATAAAAAGTGGTACAGATATGAGACTATTTTTAAATAACTTTTAAAATGTATTTTAACATTTTTAATTGTTAAATTTTCATTTTTCAAAATAATAGAACCTCTTAATAATAAATTTAATTAAATTCAAAATATTTTTTTAAACGTTCATTTTCTAAACCAAAAATACCCTTATACCATTATATTAGAGAACCTTGTTTTATTTTCATGTTTTAAGGACATTTTGTTTTCTTTGATGTCTAAGATAATTATGAATTCGATTAAATTATGTATACATTATAATATTATCGAGTTGAACAATCGTCATCTGAGAATGGAAAGATTCTGTGTCGTAATTAAATTTGTTCAGGAACACATTTTAAATTTAAACATTTTTTTTTGGTTTTTCTGATGGTTTAATTTATTTTATATTAAAAAAATAAGTAATAGTAAAATAATTATGATATATAGATTTACAAATTTTTTCAAAGGAAACTCATATATTGGAGTGTTTTGAATAGTTATCAATTAATCCAATTTTTTATCACAGAACATATAAAATATTGATTAATGTCAATTAAAAAAGTAATTATTATTAATTTGTACGATTATATTATAAATAGGTATAAGTCAAAAACGCGATAAACGTTATCATTGCATTCAGAGTGTTTGCAATAACTTACTATCGTATCATATAGGTACAATTTTATTGTATAAGAGTTTATATAATATTTGTCATAGAACTTTTTCTTTCTCAATATTATTTTACTTTTATGAAGTTCTATTTACATGTATATGAAGTACAAATAGTACAATAAATTTTACTTTTTACAAGATAGAACCTTTTCATACTGACTATCTCACTCAATAATATGAAGTTAGAAACTTCAGTATATTAACTTCAATACATTCTAACTGTTTCTTTTCCCTTGATGTGAAGTTTTTGCTGTCCTTAATAAACTTATTCATGTTTCTTCTATTGGTCCTGATGGAATTTCTGCTGACTTTTTCTATCAATGCCGCTTCTCTCTAGTCTTTCCTTTATTTTATTTAGGCGGTGGATGGGTATGTCTTTATATTAATTACCTTATATAATATAATGATGGAAAGGGTATGGATGAAGGTGTTTTCCCCTCAGTTTGGAAAACTGTTAATTTGTTAATTCCCTTCTTAAAAACTCCCTTGATACTCTTAGCCTTTTTTTTCGTGTCTCTTTTAAAGTTCCCTCTCATAGCACAAGAAATCTTACTCCTTTTTATATTCCTTCCCATTCCACTTCCTATAACAACAATAAACATAGAATGCTAAGAACAGCTTCTCAAATCTAATTAAGTATATATCTAGTTATGTTTTAATTAGGGACTGAAACCGAACCAAAAATAACTGGTTCTGGAACTGGTTCCTGGAGCTATTTCAAGAACCAGAACCGATATTGAAACCTATATTTCATATTTCATTAAACCTGAACCAGAAACAGAATCCTTTAAAATGTAAAATTAAAAATTTTGGTTCTTTTGAATTCCTAACGGTTTATTGAAAGTTTGAAATTACTTAGAAATTTTTTTTTTATGTTATGAAGATTACTTTTTTGTCTTTATAACTGAATATTTTTAAGCTGTTTTAAAATTCCGAAATTTCATTTCATGAGTGTGCTTTGCCTCACTGGCGGTTTTTTCGCCATCGGATCTGAACGATTTATCTCGTACTACGAGTATAGTCGGAAGTACAGGAAATTAACACTGATCGTCACGTGCCTAGCGGTGATTTTTTAATAATGTTTACCAAATATAATTGTTTATAATTGCAAAAGTAATATATTCTGAACTATGTCATGTTTTACATGTGCAGTGACTTGTTTTATATTATTGTATCAGAGTGTATTATTATATTATAATAGATATGTCATATTAATCAAAAGTAAGATATTTTGGTTAATTTTCAACGACCGCGGTATGCCGTAAGAATTTTCAAATAATTGTAATTATACATTAATTATTTAATAATCTTTATCGGATAGCAAAATTTGCATGCATTATTTCTGTGTGTCACTAATTAAATTAGTGTTATTGCGTGATTTAGAATAATATTATTATTATAAAGTATTATTATGTCGGGTAAGTTGGCGATCATTATCGAGATATAAAATGTTTCTCTTAGCTACCTATTTTTTCACAATAAAAAATACATTTGTTATCAGATACAGTAAAAACGTCAATATGTTATTATTATTTTATCAATTAAAATGTTTTATTGTTCTGAAGTTAACACATTTATATAATTTTTTTTTTAAATGAAAAATAAATTTGTATTAGGTAATTTGTAAAAATCTTTTCATATCTATTTATTATAATTTAATAAATCTTGTTGTTCTAAATTTTATTATCAATTTTATGCTATGGCATATATACATATGGTATACGTCACAGATTTAATGTAATAAGTACCTACCTATTTGTATATAATATTTACATAACGTCAACTTACCCCAGCGATACGTCAACTTACCTCATGTATAGGATAAGATGGAGAAACTATAAGGTATTTTTTTTTAAAAAAAATCAAAATATATACTTAAAATAGTTGAAATAAAAATGTAGATGTTATTATTTTTTAAATATATTATCAGGTACATAAATATAAATTCACTTCCCAAAATTAAACATCAAACATAAACGATAAATCTTTTATAAATGTTCAAGTCTTAAGGTCGCCCAACTCGCGCTCCTCAAATAAATATATAAGCTTATAATATCTGGTATTTGTTACCGTAGAGAAATTAATAATAAAAAAAACGTAAGAAAGTAAGTATAGGTGCCTTATATACTTTCGTAAAATTACTACTTTTTTACTTTGGACCATTTCATTGTCTGCAGGTATAACACAATATTATTATAACTGTGGGTAGGCAGTACGTATAATTATATTGTCGTATTTCCGGAAATAATGTATTCGATATATTACAATATTATATACTTCACGCGTATATTACAATACGTGTGCGTGTATTTTTGTAAATGAATTTTTTCATAATAAAAATTCAGGATGTAAGCCAGACGCATAAATAAATAAATTCATATACAATTACATTGTGTACGCGACTATCGCGCAAGACTCGTGCCCGTGTATTACAATATTTATGATATTATTACGCCAAGTTATTTATAAAATATACAGACACGCTCGTGTCGATGGCGAATTTCAACGGACTTTTTTTTTCTTTTTTTTTTTTGGGCCATTGTACTTCAATTGGATCGTTATTATCATACGACCTTTGGCGACAATGACAATAATGTAGCATCCTTCCACAAAGTTACGCGAGAACGTCATTTCGCGATTATTATTCATCGCATTAATTACGTTTTCGTAAATCATCCAAATATAGGTAGCTATATATATATAATATATACCTATGTGTGACGCGCGCTTATGATAATCGATTTTTAACATTGACGAAATTTTTTACATCATACAGATAATAACTATGCGGCTACACTGAAACAAATATATCGCTGGTAGAATTAACAATATGCAATAATCAAATTTTTGACAAACGAATATTTGTTGAAATAATAAAATTTTCATTATTTCAACGTATATATCGTTGAATTAATAAAAAAATGTGTTTACAATGACAAATCAATTTCGTAAATTTCACAAAATATATAAGTTATGTTTTAATAAAAATAATTTGTAAAAATAATACAGATTTTATTATTAGAATAAAACATGTTATTATAAATTGAAAAATATTCCGTTTAAATTTACTATTTTGATTAATAAATGGTTCTACGAAGAAAAAGAAAGAAAGAAACACAAAATATTCATAATTGAATTTGCTGAATGTTTGTTAATTCAAATAAATTTTTATTCAATTAAGGCATTGATAAAAGACATTTTCAAAATCAATAATACGTTTTGTTATTTTACTGTTAAATTAATAACTATTTTATTTCTAAATCAACAAATATTTAATTGGACGTATGTTAACAACCATATTATTAAATTAATCTATGTTTTTACTGAAATCACAGATATATTTGGTTCAGTGTAGCTACTTTTTACTTATGTACATATTTAATACGATTGTATATCGAAGTAGATATAGAACCGGCTCAAGTAAAAATAGTCTACTAGGTAAAATCAAATTTTGCCGCTCCTAAAAAAAAAAAAAAAGCTATAATTTGCGCGTACACCCTATCATGATAATTGATAATTTCTTCCTAGAACCTTTTTAAAAATTAAGCAAAAAAAAAAAAGGTCATCAACTTTTCGTACACTTAAAAAATACTTTTTCAAAAACTACGTAGTTATAAACAAAAAAAAAATAATAATCTGTCAAGTAGTCTGATAATTCGAACACCTTTCCAAATAAACAAAAAAATGATGCCCTTACGAAAGTGCCGTTCTAGGCTAGCAGCACCTAGCTCGCCTATACTTTGAACCGGCTCTGGGTAGATATAAGTACCGATACTTGATTATTCATCAACAATTCCATTATTAAAAAAATCCTACTTAAATAAATTCGAATTTGCTGCAAATTTATTCTATCGTAAAAATTCATAAATTGCAAAAAAAAAAAAAAAAAATTAAAAGTTAAGTTAAAACGTATATATAATATATAATTTACACCAAAAGGTATATGGTGTTAAAGGATGTCGTACCAGTATTTTTGTTATGTAAAAACAAGGTCCAACTCTATGCGCATACCTATTAGTAATACTGAAGTGCTTCCTCAGAGATAATTTTTTATAACGGTGAAAACCGTATATATAATTAATAAATAAAAGTATATAATATTTAATAAAATATTTTTTTCTAAAACACGAATAAATTAACAGTTAGGTCCAAAACTCTAACACGATTAGGTTTAAATCTTCACATATTAGTGGAGTCGAAGATGGTTCTTGATAAGTTAATGATTTTCTTGTTCAAAAAATTAAATACCGCCCTTCTAATAAGTTAATTTTTGAGAGAGCTGTATAGAGTTAGAGAAAGAGAAAGTTTTTTGTGTTGTTTTCAAATAAATATCGTGATTATACAATAAATAAAAATGCCAATGATAAAGGAGAACTTATTTAAACACTATTCAACTGTTAAATTTTTATTTTTCTTAAAAAGTCCTGTACAGAACTTATGGAAAATACCTAGATAAAAATAACGAAATATTATGTACCTACATCGAGCAATAATAATTATGTGAGGGCGATGATATTTTGGCCGGGAAATGGCAGTACAGCTCCATAAATCCGGCCCTATACCACTGTATAATGTGTGGCCAACATTGGCCTGCACTTGTGACTCTGTTGGTCACTAACTCGTACCAGTGGATTGTTGGTCAACTAATTGACACATCGTCACCTGAGAATGATAAGGTTCTAAATCAAATTTTTCGAAAAATGACTTTTTTTTTTTTTTTGCGTCTATTAATCATTGAATTTCTTTAATCCGATAATTATTGATAAAGATAAAGAATATATTAAAGTTCGTACTCGAGCAAAATTAATAGCCATTTTTTAAATTTTTAACGCTCTCCTGAACAATCGGTTATTTTGACGTAAAACCTTTTCATTCTCAGATGACGACATGTCAAAGGACTGCCAATGTCTGACTGGAACGTATTGGGTTTGCTCGTACACGGCTGCAGGCTGTGAGGTGTGCCTGGCGGTTAGTGGGCTGGCCGTACGAATTTAACATAATATATTTTGAGAATAGAATATTCTAGAGCTAGTATGTACGTACTGGTCAAATATGCAATTCGTACATGGGAGCAGTGGCGTATTTAGTATTAGGGAGATATTTCTCCCTCCATGGCCTTTTTTTTAAAAAAAAAAAACTTTTATAAATAAGAAATATACCCTAACATGCATCTCTTGGCGAAAATACCATGTACATTACTCGTGGCTACTTCAACAGCCGAACGTAGTACCTACCATGATTTTTTCTTGTTTGAAACGAGTCAATAGTTATCTCAGAATCACTATGATGGAGATTAAAGTACCTAAATAAATTAGGTAATAATTACTAGTAGTTTTAGATTTTAATTTTTGGGCTGATTTAATGAACTGACGACGTTACTCATTCATAGAACAACTATAAATTCCGGTTGACGATATAATTGATGAACTCGCAAAGAAAATCAGGAAATAACAATATTACTATATTATAAATTACAAAAATATTCGATTTCGGCTGTGAATGCGGTCGCTTATTCATGTGTATATATATATATATATATATATATATAACATTCAATCATGTACGGTAGATATAGGTAATATAGTTATGGATGAGTGTGCAACAATACATTATTATTTAACCAAAAATTTAAATTGCCACGTAGTTGTCTGCAATAAACGAGTTTGTTTTGGAATTGGCGACAAACTATCTCTGTTTAGGCACATCGTGATAAACCATGTTAATTCAATGCTAAACATACTGATTGTATGAAACGTGTGAGACTGGTAAGATATAAAATGGGATTTTATTTGGCAATAATTGTAGTAAATGTAATAGTCGAAAAAACGTATACATATAGGTGTTAGATAGAATAAATTAAATAGTTGGTGTTTATTTTTATGAAATTCTTCGCAAATTTAAATATTCTTAAAGTTATTTTACAATAAATTACCTATAAGTCTCAAAGTGATCTTTCTAAATTAGTACCTACCTGATTTCAAAAGTAACAGACAGCATCATATTATATAGTCACTAGCTGTTATACTGTTATCACCAGGTTAAAAATTCCAAATAAATATATTTGTGTGTTGAAATGATGCAAATATATGTTGAACATATAAACAAAACTTATTTTAAAGGACAAAATTAAAAATGTATAATAATAAGTAACAGTATACATTAATGAAAAATACGTATTATGCGTCTCCAAAACTAGTAATTTTTCGTCAAAAATAAATGGTAAAATAATAAACGATAAACTTATGACCAGTATTTCAATTGTGGTTTATCTGTGATTTGAGTTAAACTAAAAATTATAATTAAAGTGACCCATAAAATATATGGATGAGTAATTAAATAATTTTCTATCTTTCACTTAGCTAAGATTCAAATAAAATACGAGTGGTTGCAAGGAAACAAATTGTAAATGCTCAAGTCCATAGATAAGTCTATAAATACAATAACACAAACAAAATTTGTCATCATTTGAACTTGACGATGACAAAGTATTCGGAATATTGTATTTATTAAAATAGTTAATATTAATCAGTAGGTAGATAATAAGGATTAATAATTACAATAATAAAATACACAAGTACGCAACTTTTATTTACCTATTATCGTTAAAATCATATTAAACTATTATGTTACCATAATAAATAAATAGATCAAAACCATGAAACTAACTCGTTAAACTATATTTTTGGCTTTCCATAAGATAAACTAAGATAAACTGAAGCAAAGTATAGCTTATCCTTTAAACTTTGTTCGAATACACGAAAATATGTTTAAGCATCACTTAGTCTTAAACTTTAGTTTAAATCACAATTGAAATACTTTTTCATGAGCGACAAATTATTAAATTATGAGTATCATATTTACTAGATACTCAGGGCTGTCCCGAAGAAAGATTATTTTTTTTTTTTTTGATTGGGAAGGGGTGAAAATGTGAAAAAAATAATATAATACTTCTCTTCAAAACATAAATTAAACAAAAAAAAAAAAAAAGTAATCAACTTTGTTCCCATTTGGCGAGTAAAATCTTAATAATTTATAGTTTGCCGACTTAAAATTCCGAAAAAAAAATAATTCCGCATAATTTCCCGAGACAATTCCAAACTACTTTATTCAAAACGTGAATAAACCAAAAATAAAAAATAAAAAAATAGCCATCGACTTTTTTTACTATTTGCCAACTGAACTTAATTTTGCCGACTGCTTTCCGAAGTTGGGGAGATGAGACACCCCCTCCCTTTGGGATGGTCCTATAGGTACTCAAGGTAAGTTAGATAGTAAGTTCAGAGAAATTGAGTAAAAATTTGATACCTATATTTTTATTTAAATGCTATATATATATACAGGAAGTAGATTGTAGATACTGCGAGTTATATAAAACCACTGTAATTCAATATAATGGTTCTATAAATTACATTATTTTGTCGAGGTATTTAACTGACGATTAATGTTCAATTTAACATGTTTACTGTCTGTATTATTGTTAGTAATTCACTATCATACTTATATTATATAATGATTAATTTAAACATTTTATTTTTTATAAATAGTGATATCGTTTTTACAATATCTGATAACATATCGTAAAAAACATGATAAATTAGGTAAAATAGACAATAGTAGAGTTGAAACGCAAGATAAGTGTAAGTCATAATATAGTGTATACATTTACAAATGAATATAAAATATATAGTTTATCCGGTATAATGAGAGAAAAAATAATAGCTCATTATCTAGAGATTTAAAAAATAATTTACTGGACGCTTAAAAATATTAGGTACCTACCTAAATTATATATAGTTATTTTATATAGTTTTCAATTATATAATTACAAATTAAAATAATTGTTTACAAAATATTTACAACATAAAGTAATAATTATAAGTATCTATTATGAGCTTATTGAAATTCAAAGTTGGTCAAGTTAACCAATTTTATAAGTGTATTAAACTAAGTTATTATTATATATATATAAAAAAGCCAGTTAACTAAAAAGTTAACTTTTATTATTTTATTAATTTATAGCGTGAAATTAATTTATAACTATAAGAAGTAATATATAAAAAATATATGACGTTTAGGCATAATGTATAATATATGATAGTAATAAATATACCTATTATATATTCTGTAAACATTTAAAACATCTAGACCAATTTTTTATTGTAATTAGGAGGAAATAACTTGGTTGTTTTTTACTGTCGTTCGGGAAATTTTCCTTACATGTTTACCGGGAAAAATGACCTCTCTGAAGTTAACTTCCTGTCTCTTGATCATATTTGGTACCGATGGAATGTGAACAAATGTAGCGATTAGATCAAGTATAATATTATCTTCACTTCGCTCAAAATCTAAAAATTAACTTAACTCAATTAAAAGTTCAAATGTGATTTCAGAACAATAAAAAATTTTAATCAAGTTGTTTGAAATTTTTAAATATTGGATATTTGTTCGAAGTGATATTATATCGTACATTGTTAAACGAATGAAATTATCTATCTTTAGAATTATGAATGTGTATATTTACTGCAAGTTAGTTTCATTTTTTATTATTGCGCATATGCCAATAAAGGGTTGGATCCAGACCCAAAGTCCATGCCCTTGGTTGCGCCACTGTTTATTTATATAACAAAAGTAATTTTATTATTAGGTAAGTTATAAAAGTTACGTATAGATGATAATAAAAAAAAAAAAACGCTGTGTCTAGACGCCCGACCATGGTCATATACACCACGGATATGTGATAAGCGCACGCGCGCGGACTTGTAAAAATTTCAGTCGGTCGAGAAATAATACGTAGCCGACCATCTTATCATTTTATTACCTACTTTACTTGCATACATTACTTACTATAAAACATTACTGTACCAAAAGACGCTTGGCAAGCCATTTTAAAAGTAATAAAAGCTAAGAAAAAAAATACAATATGGATATGCCCAGTATGACGGTAACCTGCACGAAATTGGAGAAAAAATTGCCATTATATGCGATTGTTATTTAATTTGGTACGACATATACACTGTGTTGGGTTAAATATAAAAATTAAACAAAAACATTATTGGTTTATTGTAGTGATTGTTTGTATGTAATGTATTAACAGCGAAAAAAAAAATGTAATTCGTTAATAAATTGTCAACGCTTTAATGCGCGATAAGATAGTGTGGACTGGTATCGACATGATAAGGGAATAGTAGAGGAAGTTCATCAAATATTTCGACACCTCCACCCACCCAGCCATGAGAGGTACAACTAGAGGTAAAAGCGCTCCAAGTAAATAATATAATGTTACTAATATTTATTATGAATAATTGACGCCAAAAAACAAATATTATGTCTTGAGTTATGACTTATAAGGTTATATATTATATTAATTTAGGTAAAAGATCTTACTCCAATAAACCTGAAGCTCCACTTGTAAATTTGAAATCAAATGGCCGTTTGACATATCCAAATGATTTAATTTTTGGATTATTGACTTCTGTAGAAAAGTCATTTTCTAAATATTGTAAAGACAATGATGTTTTCTTGTTAAGGATTGATGATTTTTTTTATTAACAATAGGTCCATTCAATTTCCGTGTATGGAACACAAAATAGATATATTAACACACATAACATCCAACTTTGTAATCATGCGAATGCGACTGCAGTATTCATTAATTGCAAATAAAAACACAACCAAGATAAATGCCAAGAAAAAAAGAAAATTAGTCAATTTACGTAGGTAAGTGTACATACAAATTAAAAACAATAAAGATTTAAGATTAAAAATTGATTAAACTGTATTTTTTAATTTTAATTTTTAGTCCGTTTAAACATTGATAATATGACATTAACATAGATGGCACTATAAACCATAATATTTATACTTGTACCGCTCAAAACAATTGAGGTCCACCGATAATGTCTCCGATTCCAGTCCTTATATACAATCTTAGTCCGTGGCGTAGACTTTATATCAGTGGCGTAGCCAGGATTTAAGCAAGAGGGGGGCCAATAAATACCATAATTAAAATAACATTTTTGTTTTTTATTATATTTAAAAAAGTAATATTAGCATTAATATAATATTTACTAATTACTAGAATGCTTAATGCTTAGGTAACATAATAATTAATAACTAATAAATTATAGTAAATAAATAATATGTAATAAATATAATGTTAATATTTAAATAAAAAACTGAAAAATAA
>JAIPRL010007459.1:0-23434 GCA_025469235.1 Pemphigus obesinymphae
AGACTATATATAATAGAAAACAATAATCTTCATATATTTTATTGATGTTACCTATATTTATTAAGTAATTAATTAGGCCCATCTGAATCATTTGCTTACGGCCCCCAAAGTACTTAATCCGGCTCTGTACCTAGGTATACCTACCTATTTAGGTATAAATAATTATACATTATAATTATTAATTTTATAATAACATGATAGTTAATAAATTACCTACAAATAAAAAGTCTTTTAAACTTTCCATTTCTGCAAGTTTATTTACTTCGGCCCATTCTTTAACATTATTATTGGACATATGTAAGACTTTTAGTTTACGCATTCCCAAAACGCCTTTCATTTTTTCAATAAAATTGTAGGATATCCACAATTCTTCTAAAGTATCAGCCAATGGTTCAAGTCCAGTAAAAGCTTTAATATAATTTCGTCCTAATGATAAAATTTTCAAGTGTCTTAAGGCAGCAAGACCATTTATTTTTTCAATCATATTCGTATTTAATGATAATTTTCTAAAACAAATGTAACACTTACAACTTAAAAGTATTATTACTTATTATAAGTAGGTAGGTTTTAGGTAAGGTAGGTCTACCTTTTATTGAAATTTAAACTATTTATTTAAATAATAAACACATACTCGCAATTTGTTAAAACAGATAAACTGTTATCCATTTTTTCAATAGGTGGCCACTGAAATTGTAAACAAATATTTGTAGCTTCACTTGCTGATTCTTTATTTTCATCTTCCCAATTTTTTATTGCATCTTTAATTGTAGTTGCTTTTAAATCCTATCAAGTGAAAAATATTTATATTTCCATTAAAACAACAATCTTAAATTTATGTTATAAATTAATTAATATATAGGTATTAGGTAGATACTTACTCCCATTTATGTTTGTCCTCATTCATAAAATTATCTTTAATTTTAACCATTAATATTTTCAAGAATTTATAAAATACCTATCTATGCAATAGGATATAGTTTGTTGCTATGGTTATGTTTATACATCACTAGATTATTGACGTATCTATTAAAACTAAACTTATGGTAGGTAACTATAAATTAAAACTTCTTTAACATTTTTATAGTATTTATATCCTGTGTCATATTTTATTTAGTAGGTATAGTTAAAAGTTTAAAAATGTTATTATTTATAAATAGTAAATAGTGATATAAAATAGCTACCTATATAATGAGAATAATGAGATTAAAACACATAATAGGTATATTTTATTTATTTTATAGTTTAAACATCTATTAATAATAGTTTATATCAGTGGTTGGCAAGTGATTTCTATGGGAGTCCAGAAGATTAAGGTAATAAAATGAATTAGGATTAGAGAAAAAAACCTTTATCATAATAACAAAGCTTTATTATTTTGTACACATTATTATAATATAAAAATACTTTACTGATATTTATTATGTATTATGAATAATTGTTGAGTTTGATAAATAAAATATCTTTTAATTTATCAAAATATTATTAATTGTTACAAAAATAATTTTAAATTAATAAATTGAATTAAAATAATGTATTAAAGTGCGATATGTTGATGGTCCAGTTTTTACCTTTTGCGATCTGCCAGTTGTCAACCCTTGGTTTATATCATTTTAATGACTAAACTACAAAAAAAGCTGTAGCACGGACTCGCACATAGTTCAAGTAGGTAGTGAAAATTGATCAATATTTCTTTCAATTCTCAAACAAGCTAATGCAGTAAATAGTATTGTTTTCAGCAAAAATATATCATAATTTTTCACTATTTTTATAGTTTTCCTTTATATTGAGGAAAATTATCTGTTTAAAGTATCAACTAAAATGAATATACTATCAGAAAACTCTTTAACCAAAAAAATCCTACCTAAAAAGTGCATAAAAAATATATATTGTAAAACCAAAACATTTTTTACTATGATCAGAATATAAAATATCTCTTATAATAACATAATACCTATAGATATAAATATAAAATTACAAAGAAAATAATTTTAGTTTTAACATAAATCACATTTGTCTATTATTATGCCTTGTTTTTTAAATTATAATATCAGTATCATAGAGTTATACAGTACATAAATATTGAATCAGATCATGTTAAACCAAAATAAGAAAATATATGGACAGAATATATAGATCGAGTATACATTTAATTTATTGAATAAAATTATATCCTTATGAACATATTAGATATTTAAATTAGTCAAATCAAATATATTATTACAAAATGGCACACAAGAATGTGTAAAAATAAACTACAAAATAAATTTGTATATGATAAAAATAGGTATAAAAATATATTATGCTTGTGTGTAATTTATTGTAAAATTATACAAAAATAATTATATTTTATAGATTAATATAAAAATTGATAATTATTAGTACAAACTAGGTATAATAATAATAATAATTATAAAATATAAAATACATTTAAAGCTATTGTTTATTATTTAAATAATATTTCTAAATATCTAATTTGCATTTAATAACCAAATTGCTTCACCAGTATTTTTATTTAAATAAACTTTTTTAGTAGCTATCAGTTTTAAGGCTTTTGGAAAAGCTATGTGTTCAACTTTTTTAATCTTTTCAATAAGGCTTTCTTCAGTCTCTTCAACACATATACTCACACTTTCTTGTACTATAATTGCTCCAGTATCAATTCCTTCCTAAAAATAGAAACACAGAAATAAATTTGATAAATTACACGAAAAAACAAATTTTTACTTCAACAAAATGCACAGTACAACCAGCAATTCGTACACCAGATTCAAGGGCTTGTCTTTGAGCATTAAGGCCTTTGAATGATGGTAAAAGTGAAGGATGTATGTTTAATAATGCACCTCTCCATTTGTTCACAAAGTTCTTGGTTAATATTCTCATAAAACCGGCTAAACAAACAACATCTACTTGTGTTTTATCTAATGCTTTCAATATTTCATCCTCAAATTCTTCTCGTGTTGTAAACATTGTATGATCTATTTCCTAAATATATAAACATGAATAAATTATACATACAAAACACAATTTTTAATTATATTACCAAAGCCAATATTCCAGCACGTCTAGCACGCTTTATACCTTCAACACCTGGTCTATTGGAAATTACTATGACAATTTCAGACATCATGGATGGATCTTCAGTAGTTGCATCAATTAACGACTATATTTATTTAAAACAAAAATTATTGAAAAATATATTTCATAATGAATAAATTATGATATTTTACCTGCAAATTGGTTCCAGATCCTGAAATTAGAACAGCTACACGCATTTTTGGATCCATTATAGATGCTACATAGGTCCGTATATGAGGACGCATCAAAGGTTCCATGGCATTTGCAAACTTTTTAATTTCAACATGTGATTCATCTACAAGTATTAATGATAGTTCACATATTGAGTTTTCTATTTTCTAAATTACACACACACACATATATATATAATATATAATATGTTTTACAGTCTAATATATTGAAAACAATTCTATTTTTAAATATATGCTAATAGTTGAAACTTACCAGGCATTTTTTCTCCAACCATACCAACAATCTTTCCATTAGTTGCATATAAAACATCTTCTACATATTCACTATCAACTATTAAGATCATACCTAAGCCACAGTTTAATGTCCGTAACATTTCCGTTTCATTGATACTACCTATTTAATCAGAATAAATAAATTAACAATGATTATAATTGATTATAATTAACAATTGATAATAATAGTTTAATTTTGTTTGTTAGTTATGTATAAAAAGTATATACACCTGTTGCAGCTATCCAACCAAATACAGGATGAATTTTCCATTTTGTAGCATCTAATATAACTTTCTTATTTTTTGGCAAAATACGTGGAATATTTTCCAATAATCCACCTCCAGTAATATGAGCCAATGCTTTTATATAATCATTCCTTATTGAAGATAATACACGCTCAACATAAATTTCTGTAGGAATCAATAATTCTTCACCTATAAAGAATAATTCAAATTTTTATATATATAAATAGTACTATAATCGATATAGTTTAACAGTGATGTATCAAATGGTAAAAGCAACATTATTTGTGAATATAAATTAATGTTTGATAATACTATAGAAAAGGGTTATTGGTATTAATTTCTACCTACATTAATATTATTTAATTTCTTTAATTTGGAGCTGACAACCAAGTAATTTTACATGATCATCATTGTAGTAAATTATAATTACAACTTACAGTATACAAAGACAGTATATAAGATTCAGTATACAAACATTAATCTTTACACAATATAAGTTTTTGTTTTCCAGCCAAATGGTTAAACATTTGTTGCCTAAGATTTCCTTATCTCACCCTTAAGAGGAATGGCATATACTCATTTATGGCTCGGCACCCATTAACCTATGATCCAAATCTTAGGGTCTAACTTACCTTTAATTGTGCTGTTAATTTAGTGAGTGTACTACTTATTTATTCTAGTCGAGTATACTGTGCTCACTTTATTTATAGACTTGGTAATATCTTAAAATTACTTAGTAGTATTGATACTTATGTATATATATATATATATGTATGAAGAGGAAAGTCGCCCAGATGTCAGGGTGATAGGGTTAATATCAGAAGGGCAGTGAGTATACCATATATTATGAGATGTTCTGTTAGGAATTACTATATTTTTATAAGCATAAATATCAGTAATGAAAAAAATAAATAAATATTTAGTCAAGTGAATAGGTAATTTATTTTAATCACAAACTAAGATTATATGGAGTGGCAATGGTGCCATTATTTAAGGTCAGGTTTAAATACAGTTTTTTTGGTGGGGGATTTTAGAAGCCGAAATGCTATCTACAATTTGCTTTAATGAGTGGCCCGTGAACGATTCACATATTTGACTGATTTCACTTTATTTGAACTAAAAAATATTTGGTTAGTTTAGTACTGAAAAAATATATTGGAACCTCCAGCCGCAAAATCTCCCCACTTAAGAACCACGTTTCAAAACCTGATCGTACAACTACCACCTGCCTGTCATGTCGTTTCCAGTCCATATAATCTTAGATCGTAATTTTAATATAGTGTAGTTAAAATTATATTTTCTTCCAATTAGAAATGACTAATTACTGATTAGTGATTACACAAAATTGGTAAAAGTATATTACATAAATATTCTCATATTTAAAACTTACCATATGTTTTATTATCTAAGCTAAAAGGTGCTTTATCTGTAAATTTATGAGAGCCCCTTTCCATTATTTTACGAATCAAACTAAATCCATTCGCATGAACACCACTGGATTCTAAACCAATAACAACATCTCCAGAAACAATATCGTCAATACGAGGTAAAATCTTGTCTCTCTCTACTGCTCCCACTGCAAAACCCGCTACATCATAATCATTACCATGATAAAGGCCTGGCATCTCTGCTGTTTCTCCACCTAAAAACAATTGTTGGTTAAATAATTTATATTATTTATATAGATACCTATATTACGTTATAGCTAATAAACTATAATAAATATTTACCTGTAAGAGCACATCCTGCTTGGCGGCAACCATCCACAATACCTTTTATAACTTGAACAACATCTCCTCCTTCCAATCGACCAGTAGCATAATAATCTAGAAAGAATAGTGGTTCAGCACCATGCACTAATATATCATTAACACACATCGCAACAAGATCTTGGCCAATTGATTCGTGATTGTTACATATCAGAGCGACCTTAAAAATGTTTTATAAGATAAAAATAAAAATAAAAAATATTTTAATTTTGGTTTATAATACCTTTAACTTGGTGCCAACTCCGTCTGAACTAGATACAAGTATCGGGTCACGGAATGCAGCTGCTTTGAGGTCAAACATAGCACCAAATGAACCCAAATCTCCAAGGACTCCTTGACGTTTTGTTACAGATACCATTTGTTTATAAATTGGAATTAAATTATTACCAGCAGTTATATCTACACCACTAGATTTATACGTTGTAGCCCCCTTAGCAAGTATAGCTCTAAAAAAGTAAAAATAAAATATATATAGGTAAATAATACTCAGCAATCTTTAATTTTGAAATTAACTTTTAATAAGATTATATAATTATGTAATGATATTCATACCTAGCAATTCCTCTATTAGCAATATCAGTTCTTAAATGGGAACCATGAAATATTATTCTAGCACAAGCTATTGTAGCTCTAACAGCAGCTAAAACTAATTCTTGATGTAGAGAAACCACAATCAAAACACGGCCTCCATCTGTTACTAGTTCTTTATTTTTCAATTTAGTACCCATATGAAATACCATACCTTCAGTTACACTAGATAGTCCTAAAAAATTATAAACAAAATTTTAAAATTGTACAAATAGTTATTTTTTAGTTAAGTAGTATATCTTAGTAATCCGGCCATTAGACCATAGAATTGTTGGACTTTTGGAAAACACACCCAATCTGCAGTTACTGTAGATGATATTGTACATATACTGTTATATGTATAGACCTAATAAGAAATGACAACACTAATAATTGTTGATATAATCTAATTTAGATTAAATAATAGTCTATGGTAGTGTGACCGTTGCTCCATCCAATTAAATTACCTAACAAATATATATCTAGTATCAATAATAAAATAATACCATTAATTATACATAGTATAGATAGCCTACTACAATATAAAACGCTATGCGAGAATAATCGCCTGATAGAGGGTGACAACAATACCTATAGGAACAAATAATATTTTATATTATTATATTTTGTTGTCTGCTGATTAATCACACAGTATTTGAATTTTAGAATAAAAATTATCAGATTTTTATTATTTTGTCGATCGACCCCCATTATGTTTGGCTACACCTGATATAATTACCCCTATATAGTGTATCGTACGTCCGTGGTGCCGGGTTTTTATGGTATAAAATTTACTATTTAGGAATAATAATAGATACATTTTCGCGGTAAAAACATTTTAATAATAGGATAGTATAACCTAATATTTAAATTTCAAACATTTGAATTACGTTAATAAATAAAATAACACATTTCAATTTGTATTTTTTTCTTATAGCAATTTTTTTTTTTAAGTAAAAAATTTAATTTATTATAATGAATTTTTTTTAAGCTAATATTATATAAGTACTAAAAAAAACAATTTTTATAAAATCAATGGCTTATTTTATATCTATGTCTTGACCCATAAATTCCCATTGACCATTTAATTATTGAATTCTGTAATTTTATTATATTCAGGGAAATGTGATAAGAGGGGAAATATTTGAATTGTCATTGCAAATTCAAAAACAGTCAGATCGGACTCGGACTAATGTCAAAGTGTGTTTTACACTGCGGTATATAACATACTAAAAGTTACTTTTTTGGACACCAATGTACAGGAGCTTTAAGGCAAAGAGGGATAAAGCATAACCGCGAAGGATTATTAGGTCCACTTCTCCTTGAGTTATGAGCAATCTAAAATTGAATTTTTTAGTTATATTTATTATATAATTTCAGTTATAAATAGTAACCATAGCCACTCTTTATTTATTATTTTCCCATTAAAAAAATTTTTTTATAAAATGTATGTATACTCTGTCCAGCGAGATAATGTGCCACAGGTCGACCAAAATTAGTTCGGTATCGCTCATGCCCAGCCATAGTGTCCCCACCTAGACCGTCAAGTGAAATACGGTGTATCACACACCGAACGTTGCCGTTTTATCTATCGGCCGCTGTCAGAACGATCAGTAACCATCGGAGTGAACGTGTCGCTAGAGAGGTGAAAATGGTATCTTGGCGGCCACTCAGTTATAAGTTTACATGTATAGAAACGGCACATTCTCTTACTGGACAGAGTGTAGTTCTCCTTTATGATTGAGAAAATCAAAAAATTACCTTTTGTAACTTTAAAAGTACCATTTAGAACAAATTTGCTAATCAAAGAGGAGCTCTTTACCCCTTCTACCCGAAAATAAAATAAAAATAAACATCATTGTAAAATGAATAGACACCTAGTTCAACTAAAAATCTAAAATGAGCCGGATTACTGAATGTTTCATATTATTACATAGCTAGAATATTGAAATTATACTGTGCAATAACTCAGAAAAATAATTTACCCGAAATTACATCTCCTTTACTAGATGTTACTGGATATCCTCTACTAGACATCACTACACCCACACAAAATCGATCAGCAATCCATTCAACTTTAACTGTATCCAATGTACCATCACAACATGCCTAGCAAATATTAATATTAAAAATATTTGTAACAAATTTATTAATACTTTCTTAATATTATTAACATACTTTCATAATATCATAAAGATCAGATTCTAAAAGTGGTAATATTGTTTCAGTTTCAGGATCACCAAAGCGACAATTGAACTCTAGAACTCTAATACCATCATTAGTTACCATTAATCCAGCATAAAGAACCCCTAAAAGTAAATAGATAATAATGTTTAAATCATTAAATTGTATAATAATAAAAAGTTAAAATATTTACCAACAAAAGGAGTTCCCTGATTTCGGAGACCATCAACAGCTTTCTGTAAAATGTCTTTAGCTTCATCTAACTCATTTTGAAGCATGTTATAACATGGACAAAAAGCTCCCATACCTCCAGTATTTGGGCCTCTATCTTCATTATATGCCCTTTTATAATCTTGACTTGGTAACATGACACTTATATTAACACCATCAGAAAAACATAAAACCTTAAATAAATTTTAATAAATAATTAAAATACAAATAAAAACTAATTTTAAAATAAATATAAATAAAATTATATATTACAGAAACTTCTTCTCCTTGTAACAATTCTTCTACTACAACTGTCTGGCCAGCTTTTCCATATCGATTCTCTGTTAAGATGGCATCTAATGCCAAACATGCTTCATGTTTATTAGAAGCAACCACTACTCCTTTTCCGGCAGCAAGACCACTTGCTTTTACTACAAGTGCAGGATAATCAGCCCTATTAAAAATGTATCAAAGCAATTAGATAAATGTCATAAAAATTAAAGTTAGAATAATTACGAATAAACAAATTCTGTTGCTTGTTTAACATTATTAAAGGATCTCCATTTAGCTGTTGGAATATTCAATTTGTCCATAAATTGTTTTGACCATTCTTTATCACTTTCAATGCGAGCTGCTTTAGCAGAAGGTCCGAAACAATTAACTTTGTGAGAAGCCAACACATCAGAAATTCCTGATGCAAGAGGATCTTCAGGACCCACAACTACTAAATCAATACATTTCTCCACGCACCATTTTGCTAAATACTATAATTATAAAATATAAATATATATAAATAAAAATGCATTTTTCAATTAATTTTAGGAATATACAGATAATTATTTTTATATTAAAAAATGTGTTAATTTATTTCATTAAAACAGTTAATAGTAATACACATTATTAGTAGTGATTTTACTATAAATAAAATACCTACTACCTTTTTTCAACAAGTAACATATTAGTAGATATATCCGCACAATACTTAACAGGTTAAACACTATCTATGTTTTTCATCTTTGGTACAATGCATTCTTGTCATTCACACTAGTACAAAAAGTGAATATTACCATTGGGCTACAGATATAAAACTTATTTACTTATAGAATTTTTTTAATTTTGATAGGCTATATATGTATTTATTTTCTTGACGGCTACAAAATATTTTTCTGTATAAAATAAGTTTACATGAATTAAAATGGGTAGGTGCACAATACACTTTTGGGCAAAATATCACTATATACAAAAGCAATGCGAAACATCAATTAACTAAAAATAATATATTAGTTAACATACTAAATAATAAAAAAATGATACCTAACAATTTATTACTATAACAATAATTCATAACTAGTGTTAAAATATACTCTAATGATGACAAAATTCTTATTTTTTTTAAATTATCGTACTTCAAAATTGTTGACATCCAAATCTACAAATTCTACTCGATGCAATAATATAGCTCCAATATTGTTTGGTGTGATATAGATTTTCATTACCTGTAAATATAAATAATTATTAAAATATGAATGTTAGGTTAAGATTTTTATATACAGTGACAAAACAAAAGTAGTTTTATGTCTCGAATGCTGATAAGTATTTATAATAATAACTCAGAAAAAAATTGCAACATTTGACAACAAAAATATAAACTAAACATACAGAAAAAAGTATAAATATATAATTTAATACCTATTTTAATAAAACAATATAAGTTTATAACCTATATTCAGTGAATCTCATCGACTTTTCATTTAACTCGTCAATTTTCACATAAGTAGGTAAGTTAGTGTTAGAGAATAATTATCAAATAAATAGTAGAAATGTTTATAAATTGAGTACTTGTGGATTTTCTAATAATAAAATGAAAAATCTTAATTCCAAAAAAATATGATTTACTTTTATTTGATAAATACATATTTCGATAACTATGTTATCATCTTTAGTACACAATACGACTGTCAATAAAAGTAAATCTTATTTTTGTGGAATTGAGAAATAGCATTATTTAATTATTGTAAATGCTTACATTTAGTATAAATATTATTACATGATATACCTAGGTAATCTTATAAATTACTATTTTAATTCAAAAAAATGTTGGAATATATAAGTAGATACTTATTGATATGTAGGTACCTATACATAAATATATAATTATAAAAATATAGGACTTAAATGGACATTACTGCTCAATCTTTTAATTTTTTTTTTAAATTATGTAATTTTAAGTGCTAAAAATGTTGGTGAAATCAGTTTAAGTTATATACATGCAGTATGTAGCTGTATGGTGTATCGCTGGCTCGCGATTCAATACTATCAATATTGTACCGTGTTGACTTGTTTTGTGTTTCACTTTTTACTTATTTAAGTGGTGTAATATAGAAAATCGGAGATATTTTAAATTAATACTGTCAGTGAATGAAATGATCAAGTGACACTGCCTAGATTATAAGTGTGACCGAAAGAAATAGGTACACCTAAAATGTATTTAATTTGCCTTATTACAGACTAAATTTGGTCTTTCACAGTAAATCAGAAGAAATTTAAAATTTAAAATTGTCAGAGTGTACAAAGCAATCGATTGACTTTTCCCAGTATATAAGTTTGATCAAAAAACCTTAAAATATATTTATAGGTAATTGTAACTCAGAATCCGCACATCTCGTAATCCGTACTATTTCAATGGATTAGGTAGGTATAAAAGTGCGACCATAATTTATTTGAAAATGGGGAGGAAAAATACCAACAATTAAAAAAAAAGTAGAGTGGTAAATTCAAAATAATACCAAAACCGATTGTAATTACTTTCAAATATAGGTAGGTCTATACCCACCCAATTCCTCTGGGTTACAAAACACATAGGACAAAACCCCCACTCAGAGATAAATAAAATAAAAATGAATGAAAACAGTGGTGAAGCATGAATATTATACGAGTAGATAATTTTTTTTTAAATACCACTCCTAATTCCTATACTCCTGACTCCTCCGTAGACCATATTATTATTTATTCTATTAGGTAGGTAGGTATTAAGGATGGAATAATAAATTTAAAATTATTGTGAGTTGGCCATCCTAATATATGGGCATTTATTAAAACGCTTCAAATTTCAAATGAATCATCAACTCTAAAAATATTACAATGGAGTACAGAAGCCAAAATCGAAAATAATGTATCAAAATTAATAAAATTTTGTCTAAATTATTGAAAAAAAAAAATGGCCTTAACAAAATATTTACATAAAATAGCCCATTTAATAAAGATTAAAAAAAAGCTATAATAAAAAAAATAAAATGCATGTAAAAAATATTTAATTTAATTTTTAATTTTGATGTACTCGTATACATAGGTATGTACCTACCTACAATATAGGTACCTACATACCTATGTATTTATTTTTATTAATTGTACGTATTTGTAATTTTATTTTATTTTTGTTTTGTTATACTATTACCATTTTATTTTACATACCTACCTATGCATATTTAATAAATTTCTAAACCCTTTTGAATCATATTTTATTGTTTTTTTTTTCAGGGGAATTTTATCCTACTTTTTCAATTCTGCAGGGATTTTGTCCGTTTACCCTAATAAATAATTAATATATTATCCTTACTTTTGAAGAAAGAGACAGTTTCCAGGCTATTGCATTTTCTCGGCCTCCGCCACCAATAATAAGTATACTAGCCATTAAAAAATCTCTGTAAAATGGAAAAATTATTTTGTAAAAATACCTATTTAAAATTCATTAATATCTAGTTTTCATAAATAAATATAATTGATAATTGGAATGTTAAAACTTACCTGAAATACACCTGAACCGCGGACAATCACGTGTAAAAAGCGAACAAAACGAGTTAGTAAGAGTAAGTAAAAAATAATAATATATTACGAGTAAGTGTATTGAATATTTTGACTCGCACAGTCGCATAACCACATGCAGAATGATAATCACAGAATTATGCTGTGTAATAATCGCGGTTAAGGATCACGACATTTAAGAATGAAAATAATGGTCAGTATGAAGTATGGAAGAGGAAATATGATAAATCATATGATAAATAGATGAGAAACGTGATTTTTTCACCGTATCAGTAATTAATTATTTACGTCATAACCTTAAATTGAACATTTACGTTAACCGCTAAAACTGTATATTCTGTGCACATGAAGTTCCGCTATTTATTATATACCTACCTATACGGAATACAATACAATAATAATAATAATAATAATAATATAGAATAGAACGTATTATCACAGATTAGATGAATCTGTATTGAGTTTTATCACGAACCGGTTTTACTAAAAACAAATTAGGAATTTGTGATTACATACAGTGGCATGTTCAGGAATTTTCTGCGGGGGAGAGGATGCGTAATAATTCCAGCCATTCCAGGCCCGGATTAAAGGTGATAGGAGAGCCATGGATCTCAAGACGTTAAAATTTGTTTGGGATCTGGAATCCGAGTATTACGATAGATATTTTCGTAGCATACAGAAATATACCTACCTATTTATATAAAATATAATAAATATAAATTGAGTATAAATATTATGTAGGTACCTACCTACTTCAGGATAATTCTGTTAAAATTATACTTATAGGTACCTACTTATTTAATCCTTATAGGTAGCCGGTAGGTATAACCATTGATTGTATATAATATGTATAATCAATGCTATAATGTAAAAGTACCTACCAATATTTATTTTTTTTAAATAAAATTATGATTGCTATTATTAATGCAAATATTTTTAGAGTATTTCAGACGATGCATTTTTAGCTAAAATTAAAAAAAAAAAAATCATAAATATAGGTACCTAGCCAAAAATTTGTCAATAATGCCCCAAAAATAATTGAATAATGATGATAAATAATAATCTATACAAAGACTTGAAAAATGCAAAGAAAAAATTTAAATTAAATTAAAAATTACCATAAATTAAAAATAATAAATACTAAAAAGAAAGAAAGAGGAGCAAAATCATAATTAGATTCATATGCGATAGAAGTATTGCATTTTTATATTTTATTTTTGATCAATTATTATTCTTGTTACATAAAGATATCAAGAATGAAAAATAAAATCTTGTTTTGCTTTAAATTCGGCTAAAACATTTAAAAATTACGAAAAATTATGAAAAATGTTAAAAATGAAATAAATATTCATTTCATATAATGATTAACCCGCTCTCGAGAAAGCCTTTGATTACCTACATAAGCGCAACTAAAGGGCTTTAAGGACTTAGCCTCCCCTTAAAATGATTTGTAGTCCTCCAAAATTAAAATTGTTTTCTTAATAATTGATATTATAAAATAAATGAGTTTCAAAGTGATTGTCCTATGATTCATTTTTGTTTTTACTACCTACTTTATCGGGAGAATTTTGGTCGGGGGTATGACCTAGTCAACCAAGTATGTATATACTTCCAGAAAATTATGATTAGGTACTATTAGGTACTTATAGGCAATAATTTATTATTATTATAGTTATGGTGACCGCATATGTACTTATTTTCATAGAACTTATTTTTGTTGTCCAAAATGATTGAACTAAGTACCTACATCGAAATGTACTTATTTTTATTATCCTCGAATTTTAAACAATTTTATTGACTCATTTTTATTAAAAACTAAGTAGGTACCTCCTAATAATTCATTAGAACCAATATTATCTAATATTTTTATAGACTCGAAAATACTATACTTAAATAGTAAATGATGGTAGGTATCTATACCTATATATGTCCATACCTATAGGCTATAATATGTATATATATTTTCTGTTTAAATACAGAAATATTATTTTATCGATTACATTTTTTTTTTCAAACATCGTACGCCGTTAATGAAAGTAAACCACTTAAATTACACATTCATTTGTATTTACTTATTTACTTAACCTTTTTACCTTGAATTTTAAATTTAATAAAAATATCACAATGATTAAATTATTACATTTGTACTTTGTAGTAGGTGTTGTAACTTATAGATATAGTTAAAAACTAAAATAAAAAGATATAGGTACCTACCCAAGTGCTTTTTTTATATTTCACCAAATGATCATTTTTGTACTTTTTTATTTTATATTTTTAGTCACCATATAATTATAGTTTGTAACTTGTACTTTAAAAGACCCTATATATATATATATAAAGAATATAGATAATTAATATTAAATATAGTACACTAGTTGGTAGTTACTGATAATAGAATTATACCACAATATTTAAATGGTGGGGTACATAGAAATTCAATTCCAATTGAATTATTAGTATTCCATTATCCTATCGTCGGATAAAGGTCAAGGAATACGGAATAATAGAGACGCTATATATATATATATATATATATATAATGCCTTGTGATAACTTTTAGTGTATTTTTCGCGATAAGTGTCCAATTAAAAATCCAATAGTCTAATTTATTGATAAAGAATAGTGATAATGACATCAAATAATATAGACTGGACACACTATATATTGTATTGTAGAGATTTATCGCGCTGCAAGTACATTTTTTTTCATTTTAATAATAATAGTATAATACAATTAAATCTTATCATTTGTTTGTAGATAATATATACAATATGAATTTTCATTTCACTTTTTAGCACCGACTATACCAGTGATGTAGTGGAGGTTATACACGGCGTGCACTATCAAATTTTTAATATTTTTAATATATACGTGTACCCAAAACAAATTCGTAAATCCGGGCATACACGATTGTGTACCCGCGGACAAATTGCTACATTTAAAAAAAAAATGATTTTTAACTAATTAAGTTCTAAAAATGTTTACAAAATAAGAATAGCTAGTGTAAAATATTCACAATCAAAACATATTTTTGTAACTTTATTAATTATTTAATGCGTTATATTAATGTAGTTAAACCTAATATAAATTATAATATTGGGTTTTAAAATATAATTAAAAATGTCTCTCGATAAAACGATTCTGAGCAAATCTGATCGGTATAAAATACCTACGTAAATTTTAAAATGCTTTAAAAACCCCAAAAATTGAAATGATATTTTTGAAAATATAAAGAATCATACATACTTTGTAGAAAATAAAAACGTAATGTATTTTAGACCCATTTTACACTGAAATTCGAATATAGCCCACAATTAACAAAATAAATGTACGTTAATTTTACATACTTTTTTGGTGAACATTTCAAGTCCCTAGGACCATTATCTTAGGAATCACGAAGAAATAACAAATCTTGGGAAATTAGGTTTTTACGTTTCACCATTTTTATGTACTTTTTCGGCAGTTTTTCCTTGTGCGTTAAAAAAAATTATTGAGAAAATCGCAAAAATGTCTTCTCTAAAGTACTTTCCAACTTGATGCAATTCGTTACCGAAAAATAGGCAAGCACACCTACTATAGAATTTCTGGTATAAATACGTGTGTGAGCAAAGGAAGAGGTAAAATTCACAGTTTAGAAAAATCCTTAGAATAAATTCTAGGTATTAATGTATTATTCTACGATATATGTATATCTATAGTTGTGATATTTGAAAAAAATAAAACGAGGATTTAGTGGATTTGGTACGAGTCCCCTTAGAAATGTCAGTGGCATGATTTGGTCTTCATAATTCTTTTAAACCTTTCCGTATATTTTCCGTTTTAGTAATCGTTTTTTCAATATTTGTTGGAAAATACGCCTGTCAATTTTTTGACCATATGTGTATAGAAAAAATAATATCAACGTGTCTGAACCGGGCATGTACTCGTATATTGTGTACCTAATAATTTATTTATGACTACATCACTTCTGATTACCTACTTTGGAGTTTTGGTGTTCGATCTTAAATAACAGTGGAGGCTCGTGCACTTTGAAAGTGGGAAGGCGATTAAAAATCATATAATACAACAATTATGTACCAATTTAAAACAAAACATATATTACATAATTATATAACTTACACGTTTTTATACTTAAAATTTAAACGTCTATCTTTTATTCCACTGAATAAATAAATAAATAATTATTTTGTTAAAACCGATGTCATTTGAAATAATTTCATTTTCTATGCTCATCATTGCTAGAGCGTTTAACCTTTCCTCTCCCATTGGGCTTCGTAAACATGTTTTTTTCGTTTCAGGGTGGAAAAACATCTTTCCGTTTCAGATGATGTCATATAGTTGTTATTAATATTTTTAACGATACAAGAACTTCTCTAAAAGTTTCGTTCATATCATTTGCTGTTATATATTTGTGTTGGAAATTGGAATTACACCATTCAAAGTTCGAAAGTCATTTCGAAAATATAAAACTTCAACTTCAGTTTATAATCACACCTATCTACCTATTTCAACCGCACTATTACACGTACATATATTTTTAAACTTCAATTATCTGATAGTGTTTTCATAATAATATTAATAAGTATTTTTTATAATTTCAGAGGGAGGAGGGCGACTGCCCCGTCGCCCCTACACACGAGCCGCAACTGTAATAAATAATATAAATTTTGAACACCATACTAACAGTACCTATATAAAAATACATGTATAGATAAATAGTGTTTATCAAATAATTCGTGATTTAAATGAACACATTATGATGAGATTATTTTAATTATTATAACTTTAATTTTTACTCTTGAGCATTGCCCCGCGCGTTATGTAGGTATATTATATTATATACCTGCCTATACTAATACTGGTCATTGACGAGTTAATAAGTTAAATTAATGTAATTTTTTTAACTTAACTTTTTACATTTAATTTTCATTAACTCAACTCATTTTTAGCGGTACTAATTAACTTATAATAAATAACGAGTTACTTTGAGCTAAAATTCAATTAAGTTAACTTAATTAATTTTAAAATAATCGATAGATACATTTTGAATTCGTCATCATTATAATAAGTATAGATATTCTAAGAATAGATAATTATTCAAATCCCGAAAACGTGTAAATAAAACATGAGTAGGAATAATATATAATGATATAAGTTGAAAAAAAATGCATTGTCAATCTCACAATGGCGGCTTGTGTGTAGGGGCGACGGGGTGATCGCCCCCCCCCTCTAAAATTATACCTAACAAATTACCTAATAAAATATTAAAGTTAGATAAATAAGTATTGATTTAAATATTAACAATTATTTATATTTACATTGTAATACATTTTCAAACTCATATTATCGAAAGTAAAAATTGTTTTCCATTATTATGAAAACACTACGAAGTAATCGGAGTTTAAAAATATGCATGTACCTATGTAGTAATAGCACGGCTGAAGTAGGTACTTATTATACATCTGGCGCGGTTATCGAGTATATCCAACAGCGCTCGGCGCCGAGGCGACGTTGACGATCGCCCGTCATCACTGTTTGATCAAAACACAAAAACATAGGAGGGGTATTGGGTAAATTCGGTATTTACTGTGTTCGTGCATATTCCTATATTTCTTTATTATTTATTCAATTTATTCTTTTATTATATTATTATAATACAGTAGATAAAAATTCAGTATCATATTTGACGAAAAATTGAAAACAATTTGGAAGACCTGTTTAGTGAAATGAAAGATGGACGCTTAAATTTTTAGCATAAAACGTATAAGAATTAGTTTTATCATTTTGTAATTTTCGTTTTTTTTTTTGTAAAACGTATTTACATATTTTTTGTTTTTCTATATGGTATTAATTTTGATTTAATAAATACCTTTTAAATTGGTAGGTACCCACATATAATTATATTATTGTAATCTATGCTTTTCAAAAATTAATAATTTTTAATCGCCCTCCCACTTTCAAAGCCCACTAGCCGCCACTGCACTCGGTCAGTAAACAACATTTTACCTATTCTCCCGTTGTATTTGTACAGTTTAATTATAAAACCATTAATCGCGATAATTTTTTGTTATCGCTGATATTGATGTATTTGAAGCCTGATTCTCACTAGCGGTCTCGGTTCGGTCAGATCAAGGTCATGGATATGTCGTAGGATTCTCATCTCCGGTCACAGACGATTGTTGGACAGTCCTGTTGACGTGATGGCGTTTTTAACGGTCACCACAGTCAAAATCCATTCGATTGCTGCGGTCTGGATCGCTCGGCGACCGGTCGAAACCGGATCGAACCGTTCCTTCACGCGACCGCAATCTCTATAGTGTGTACGTTTCCAATGGATTACATGCTACCGATGTTGACCGGACCGTGATCTGGCCGAACCGAGACCGCTAGCGAGAAATAAAAAATAAATACTTAAATAATATTATTTTATACCTTACTGTGTAACTACATTGCACATGCAGCAGGTTCGTTTTGTGGGTAAATAGGTTACACATCAAAATATTGTTTTCCACGAGCAGCGTCCATAGTCCACGCCATTACAGAAACATTGTCGCATATGTTATATAATCGCCTACAAAATTTTGTTTCCCACTATAAATAAAAAAACCTAGAGAAAAATTCATCGATGATTATTGATTATAAACATAGGTACCTACTTATTTCCTTTCCGAAAATAATTGTTCCAAAAATTCGAAATGTTCACAAAGTATTGGTATTTACCACTCGAGTATACTATATAGCATGATAGGTATTTATGTCATCGAGATTTAATTTTAATTTTGTATTATTTTAGTTTAGCATTTAATATTCACTATTTATATGCGATAACTATTTTAATGTGGGTACCTACATAATGTAATATCAGTCTGTGCTCTGCAGTTGCATATTAATAAATTTGCATCCAAAGATTACTAATATTGTTTTTAAAAATTAAACTGTAACAATTTTTTTTATTAAAACTGATAATAATCTTTAAGTTTCATTTGCGAATGTTAGAACAGTGAATAATCTTGGCAAAAATCTACCGTTTGGAGATAGGGTGGAGATAAGAATGAATGTAAAGCTTAACAACAGTTTTATATTATTGGTAATTAATATTTATTTATAACCAATGCCTGACCGGGCAATTTAACATAGCATTTTGAATAAATACATACAAATATAATATTATATACAGTGGAACGAAATATACATTATAACTTAAATACTACACTTGTAATAAGAAATAAATTTACACAGCGGCCAACAAATTAAGCAACAATTTATTATAGTTACGTAGATTTCGATGCAAGGGGTGATTCCTGCCATAAAATGTAGAGTGAAGTGGAAAATAAAAAGGAGCATGGCCTCTAGAATAATGAGAAGGTACATGAAATTTGATGCTAGAGAGAAAAATTGAAACATCAACGACGCTTTTAAGAAGAGAGGAAACAAAGTTAATATCATTGGCAAGACGGTGGACTGAAAGAGTTGAAATGTTTAAACTGTTTAAAGATTAGCAACAAGAGAGTAGTCATGCCTCAGATGCTCAATTTTTATTAAATAAGCGGCATAAGAAAAAAACTTGTTCTGAACTCGTTCGATTCCAGCTGATCCTTTGCTAAATAAGAATGATAAACAACTATACCATATTCTGTATTGAGCGGACAAGAGTAGAATACAGAGAGCAAAGACAACTGTGAGAGGAAAACATTCTAGAAACTCGCTTTATAAACTTTACAATTTTTATATTTCTAATTTTTATAGTAACGTTTATATGATGCTCAAAACTCATAGATGGTGATAGAAAATTCCAAGATCTTTATAAAGAAACACATGCTTTATAGGAAATGCCTGAGAGATGATAATCGAATAAAATAGGAGTATGGCTTTTTGTAAAGATCATAACATGATATTTATTGGGTTGAGAGACCCAGGTATTGGACCCAGAAAGAAAATAAATTCAAATAAAATAAATAAACGTATAAATAAAATCAATTATATTGATTAAACATTTAATTAATGATAACAACTAATAAATAATTTATTATACTAACACAACGAAAAAGCTACACAAATCTCAATTATAGAATAAGAAGTTGCCTATATGATGTTCCTTTAAACCGCGTCCACTAGATTTTTAAGGGGTTATGTATAGACGATTTTAATAACATTTGAAGAGGATATTTGTTATCCATAATACACATGTATATTTGAACTTAGACTTTGACTATTAATTAATATGACATTTTCAAAAAATGTGTTTATTTGTTTATTTTATTTTATAATGCCTAAGCAGGCAATACTTCAAATACAAGTTAAATAATATACACATATATTTATTAAGCATTTTAAGTGAGAAAATATCATTGAGGGAATTTAGGGGTTCTGAAGATCTTTTTAGGTATAAACTTATGGATATAGTTGAGTAAGTGTTTATTAAATAATAGGTTAGGTAAATATATTTTGTATATGGCATAGTAACATATTGTTTTCATGATTAAATTTTAATTGTAATTTGAAATTGTACATTTGTACTTAGAAAGCGTGAATGTGTTTTAACTTTTAATGTCATTAAAAAGGGCGTGTAGAGCGTTCTATTAACATCATATATGTTCATAAAAGGCAATTATAAAAATTGAATCACGCACATAATATCTATCTATGTCTCGAGGCTAACTTGAAGATGTAAAAATGAGGGATCATAATATTTATAATTCCAGTGGGACTTAAATATGTAAAGTTATATATAGCATATAGGTGCATTTACTTTGTATCATATATACTTTACATAAGTAAAGAAAGTTAGACTAAAAATCAAAGCATTTATAACTTACATGCGTTCAATGAAAAAATTTAAATGTTGAAGATTTCCAAAAATGTAAATTTTGATACTCTATAGTCTAGTTTCGTACTAGACTCTAAAATCTCATTTCAATCTTAGGTCATCTAGCCTAGATATTTAGTGGTACTTGAAATTTGTAAACCTAGATACCTGGGTACATATTTGATATTACATACCTACTAAAATATATTTCAATTTTGAATAATTAATTAATGCGCCGTCTACTGATGAGGCAAATACAACCTAAGATACTCTAAGGAAACTGCTATAGTATTATGTCTCACTGCTTAAAATAATACCTCGGTATAAAATCAACAATATATTTAAGGTAATATAAATATCTGACAGTACTTATAAGTTCCAGGACTATAAAACAACAAACTTACCAAAAATAATTTGTTTTCAAAATAATTTGAAGCAATTATTGCTTTATTTTTAAATTGGTAAGTTAAAAATGAAATTAAAAAAAAAATCAAGTTGTGGTCAGGAAAGGAATAATATGAAAACCAAACTTATGACTTTTATTAAATACTGAGGTCTTGATATTTTTTAAAATGTATTTTAAATTATTTTTATCAACAACATGTATGTCTTAATATGAACTACAAAAAATATGATATATGTTTGATATAGAATATTATTGATATTAGATATTGAATAGAGTTAATTTGAATGGCAATCAGCAGTTATAGTGATGTAGTCCTAAAATAATTTATAGGTATGCGGAAATCCTAAAAAATATAGAAGGTGGGGGGAGGCTTCGCCCTCCACTCGCCAGTATCCTAAACATATTCATATTAAGAGTCATTCGCATATATTCGATACTTAAATTCAATTTTTAAACAAATTATAATTTTAATTAAAGACGTTTAATTTTTTTTTTTAATTTTTTGAATAAGTGCATAAGGAAAAACTATCAATAAATCATTTATTTCCTCGTGATTCCGATAAAATGTGTGGATTTGGATTATATTCAAACAATATTTGCCAGATATTGTAATTTTTAATAACTTTAGAAACCCCAACTGTCTTTTATAATACTTTTCAATAGTTACGATTCATTAAAAATATAACTTTTAAATAATTTTAGTTTATTCTATATTATAACATTTATATATATATTTTTTTATCTATTTTGAATATTGTATGTCAAAATTTCTGTGTTATGAAATGTTAATATACGAGTACGTAGTATATTATCTATACTAAATTAATAAAAATAAATCAAACTGACAATATCAAACCCGGGGAATTATTAAGTAATCACAAAGATTAAAAGTATAAAGTGTACAAACTCAATATCAATATATTATGTATTTCAACTGAAATACTATTCATACACATTTTAATATGCATCTATATTTTTACAAAAAATAATTATTACGGGCTTTAGTGGCAGTTCTAGATTATAAGTGCTCTAGTAGTTACGACCAACTAGATCTGAAATGTATATATATATAGAAAAATTTTATTTGAATAATTTAAATTATTGTAAAAATTATTTTTTTTTAAAATTACATAGTACTCATGATCTCTTTTAACAAGTTCCTGGAGCCACCTATGATAGACCTTCATATATTAAAATCAGTTTGTGTTTGACATCGATATCGTCAAGTCATAATATTCTTTCAGAAATTTTTTTTCCGAAAAATCTAGTAGGTATACCAGGTATTTAATATCTAATATATCATGACTTGCCGCAGTGGAGTAACTAGAAACATTTTCTGGTACCTAGTGATATATTGACATGAATATTATTTTGTCTCAAGATTACCGGCATCTAAGATATTATCTATGAAGAAAATATGAGACCAAATATTTCATGATATATTGAAAATCAGTTTCTTTATAATTGCAAATTGAAAATTTGTTCTTAAGAAACACGTCACGAATAATTAATTATGAAGTAAATACAATTCGTAATTTTTTGTTACCAAAAATCCGGAATTGTAATAATTCTTCTTCCTCTTCTTCGCCTTCTCTCCAAACTATTTGGGGTTGGCCACCCTGGTCCTACACTTCCACTTAACTCTATCTCCCGCATCTTCTTCACTTACTCCCACCTTCCTCATATCACTCGCCATCACATCCCCCCATCTTTTTTTCGGTCTTCCTCTCCCCCTCTTCCAACAACATGCATTTCCCTTACTAATCTTACTGCCACAGTCTCTTCCCTCCTTAATACATGCCCGAGCCATCTTAATCTATTCTCTCTCATTTTGTCTACTATCGAAGCTACCCCTATACTACCTCTGATATACTCATTCCTTATTT
>JAIPRL010007460.1:0-23433 GCA_025469235.1 Pemphigus obesinymphae
ATATAATAATATAAAATATTATTTGTCTCAATTGGTATTGTTGTCGCCCTCTATCGGGCGATTATTATCGCATAGTGTGTTTTATATTGCAGTGGGCTATCTATATTATATATAATCAATGGTATTAGGTACAGAATAAAATAATTATTCTGTGTATTATAGGTACCTATACCCATGACAAAATAGATTTTTATACTATTTGATTATGCCTATACCTACCTACCTACCTATATGACTATATCACAAAATAAAAGAAACCCATATAAATATGTTGCATTAGATTATGTTTACAATGAACACTTGGTATACTTGTATAAATATCATTAAATATAATTTTAATTAATCGATTCATAATTATAACATACCTAATAAGAATAAATTTGCATTATAATATATTCAAATAAACTAACTTGGCGGCATTATATTAAATATATTATGATAATAACACTCTCTGATAAAATTAATAAAATTAGTTTAATGATAAAATTGGTATTATGATAAATAAATTTGAATTTGAAAATAAATAAATAATTAACAAATTAATTCATTTATTGGGATTTTAGGTTTCAATGTTGACGCATCTGATATTTCGAAATGTCTTATTATTTACTTTTTTTTTCTTCCACGCTTCGAGAGATATGATCCAGTCCCTAATTACTAGTGCCTATACTCTATGATCATGTATTATATAACTTTTGAGTCGCAATTATCATTTTTAGTATCATTTTCTTTTTTTTAGCAATTTATACATTTTAAAAGTTACCTAGGTACATAAGTTTCTTATTTGTTCTAATCTGTCATTAATTTATAATTAAAAACTAAACACACACTGCGCAGTTTGGAGTTTAATCGTCTACCGTACTACAATATTTGTCATCATTCAAATTTTTATTTCATTTTTTATTCTAGGTACCTACCTACTTTAATACCTATTTTAGTGATTTTGGCGTTTGTTTTGCGTTGAAAATACTATAAATAACGTATATTTTATGTACATTATTGAAATTATTCTGGTCTTCGAGTTCATAGCAGTTAACGGTATGTTTTCATTTATATAAAATTGATGCAATATTTAGGTAGTATGTACAAATATGTACCACCATTACGGGTATACTTAGAGTATCAGCATAATTTAGGCCAAAAAAAAACCTTTAACATCATGCATGGACGTTTCACATAGGGTGGTTTGGATAACAGATCTTATTACTTTTAGATTTGTATAAATTACTATTTTATTATATTAGTTTTACATCTGTGTTTTAAGACTGAAAGAACGTTCTTGTAATTCTAATTTTAAATAATTCAGTACAATTTTTTTATACATTAACATTTAATTAATCCTTTTAATATAATTCAATTCATAGTTCATAATTTTAGTAAGAATCGGACATTAAAAATATTTTTAACTTTTTAAAGTACCTATTAAGTATTTTAATTCACATAATATTAACAATTTTTATTATAAAACTTTATTTTACAAAAAATAATCAAAACATTTTTATTAACTATGGTTAATTCTTTTTAACGAAGAAACAAAATAATAATTTATTTATAGAATTCTAATAAATTAGCTTCAAAATCTGGGGACTAATTATTTAAAAATAACAAACCCCATTTCAAAATTATTCCAAGAATTTATACAAATAATCTTTGGTAGTATTGATAATTGTTTGTTGGGAATTATAATGACTGCTCTCATCACTATTATTTTTTTTAAATTATGATTGTAATTAATAATACCTTTTAATACCACTTGTTATGATAAATATCTATCATTATAAATACAAAGAAAACAAATCTCAAAGTACAAATATAATTGACAGTGGTTAAATATGTATGTGTATAGGTGGGAGAGAAAGGGAACAGTATGCCGCAGCCACTATCAAAATTTCAGCAAAATTTATATAAGCATATCGTTGAAACAAAATTATAATGATCGTTTTGTGTCTATTAACAATTAGATAGAATAATGTTTAGAAATATATTATATTCGTAATTTGTAATAATAAGAGTTTCTTTTAAGGGAACCTAATACTTGACTTAGTTTACTTTGTCTGACACACGTGGAACATAGTAAAATCAGGTTTGGTATTTCTAATTTTGTGAACAATTGGTTAATTTTAGAATATGATAGCCTATTATCCTAATTAATAAAGAGAGCATAATTTATGCCATGTAGAAATCATATTTTCAATAAATTAAATTTTAAGCAAAATATTTATAATTTAATTATCACATTATTCATACACTTGTAAAAACTTAAAATTATATTTATAGGAAAAATAATTCCTACATAACAGATTATATTCTCTATTAATTATGATAAAAGATCATTATAATCTAAAATCAACCAATTGTTCACTAAAATGGTAATACAAAACCCGATTTTACTATGTTGCATATGTGTCTGAAAAAGACAACTGAAACTACCATCCCTTAAATTAATTTATCATATCATTAACTTTCCCCTACCCTATGACATACAATAACGGTACGTATAATAGATGTTACTATGTGAGAATTTCAGAAAGCTATGATATTTCGTGTGTAGTGTGTTATCGAAAATTAGATTTTGTAATATTCTTTATAAATATTGGTACCTATACAAGGTACATCATACAAAAATATACTTTAATATTTAAAGAAATTTTTAATCGGTTCATTCAATGTTTATTCACTTGAAAGCATTAAATATTTTCCATAGCCCCCCCCCCCCCGTTGATAATATTTTCTATGTACGTCACAGGTCAAAGATGTCATAAACTAAAATAAGTCTCCTACTAGATTTTAGAATCTTTATTTTGTGTAGGAACTTGAAAATATTCTTATCTAATTCGATTTTACTCAAAATATAGAAAATTTGGTGATGGTAATTAAATGCAGATAGACATTGTTTAGAAAGAATTAATTGAATTTTTAGCTAAGTGAAGAATATATTAGTTTTATAATGATATTTTTATTTATTTATATAGTATACATTTTTTTTGTGTAGGGGTCAAGCGGGAGGAGATTTTAAGTAAAGAGCTTTTTCGATAGCAAATTAGTTCTAATTAGTACTAATCAGATAATTTTTCGGTTTTCACAGTAGTTTTCTCAAGTATAGAGAACAACTATCTTTTATAACAGAAATATTTTATAAATGCAGGGGAAATTACAAAATAACAATTTTATAAATTATAAGTATTATGGTTACTCATTTTTTTAAAAGTTATATTATACCATACTTGATCAGAATTTTCTTTTAAACATAATGGTTTATTATTACTTTCAAATTTAAAATAATAATACACTATCCTGTCTATTATATTTTTAGTAGTAATTAAATTATGGATTAAAAATTGCATACCTAATAAATAAAATTGTATTGCATTAATAAGAAAAAAATAGTTATTTGTATTTGCTGCACTATTATTTTACTTCTGTTAAGACTTTTTGACCTTGTTGATACTTTAATTTTAATATTCCTGATTTATAATATACCTGATTCCTATTCTAATTCTATCTTTATAAGAAGTACATTTAGTTTATATTACCTACTTTTTTTTTAAAAACAATACTTTAACTAAGTAAAACTAGGTATGGTACTTTTTTTGGTATAATTCATATACTGACATAGTAACCAATATTTTTACAGATCTGTACTACAGATTATGTTACAATTGCTATTTTGACAGTTTTCAATACTTTCAATACGATACCCTAAATCTTATTTTGTATAGAAGAAGTGAATATTATTTGTTTATAATTATTATTAATAAAATTGTATTCATTTATTTTTAATTAATTAAATAAAACATAATTTTGTTACAGAATCATATAAAACATTTAAACTTATGGCCGTTTCAATTAACCAATAATTGATTTATTAAAATAAAAAGGTATTATCATACAATGTCTAAATTACATTCATATTCACCTGTGAAAGCTGAATGTGATGTATCAATAGTTAAAAAAAATGATGAAAATTCAAATAATAATTTAGAAGAAAATTATCATATAAATTTAAATAGCATTTCATATTCTAATTATAATACAATCACAGATTTTGAAACTTTGGTTCAACGTTGCAGTAAATGCAATAACTATGAAACTTTTGATGAAACAAGTCTAGTGTTGCATTTAACAACATGTCAAGAAATAGAAAATAATAACGAAAAAGATCTACAGGCAAATAGTAAACTATTTATTTGCAATATATGTAATAAGCAATTTAAAAATAGTACTAATTTGAGTAGACATAAAAGAAGACACACTGGAGATAGAAAATATGAATGTAAAGTTTGTCAAAAAAGATTTTTTAGAAAAGATCATTTATCTGTACATTTTATAAAAATACATAGAAAATCATTTTACTGTACAATTTGCAATAGAGGATTTCAACAGCAAGACAATTTCATAATACATATCCAAAATGAACATGATAATCAATTTGATATAATTAAATCATGTCAATTATGCAACTTTAGATCTAATTCAATAATAAATATGAGAATTCATATTTTCAACAGGTAAATAATTTGATAACAAGTATTTTTTTAATTTTAATTAACTTTCTGAACTTTTTTAGACATGACATTGACCCTGATAATTTTGATATTGAACTTGATGTGATTAGTTCTACTTCAACAAACCACACACAAATTAATCCTGATAGTGGTAATTTTAGTACTAGTGGAGATTATAATGATGATAAAGAGTCAATGAGTGAAAATCATTCAGAAAGTAATGCAACACCACCAATAGATTTGCTTACACCTTATGTGGAAATATCAATGATAGACTCCACTGCTAATTGTTCATCTTCTTTTTTACAAGTAAGTATACATTTAAAATGTTTGAATATAATACAAATTATAAACTATTTAATTATTAAATGGTATTACACAATATAAATAAAAAGTAATAAAAGTAATTAACTGTTTAAATACAGTTTGATTATTCTATTTGTAATTATTGATAATTTTAATAACTTTTTAACATTTAATAGAAATCTTTTTTCTATGAATAATTATTACTTCGGGAATGGTAATTCTAATTAAATAAAAATTTTATAATTTTGAATATTTAGTAATAAAAAATCAAACAAACTTTCCTCGACATTGAATTTATGATCAAAACTACTTAATTGCAAAAACATTTTTAATAATTAAATGAAACATCCTGAATCATTAATATTTATAGATAGCACTTAATTAATAATATTACTTAATAGTATTTATATATATTAGGATGACACTTATTTTAAAAGTTCTAATATTTAGGAATGCCAGACAGAAATTTTTTATACAAAAATAAGTTAAGTAACGTGACGTTTTACTTTACACCTTGTACAATACACTAAAAATTTCTGAGGTAACGGTATTTGAAATTTTAAATGATTTAGAAGCTTACTGCATTCCCAGAAAAAACGAGGTAATGGAACATTATAAATTTTTTACAAAGAAACAAGGTACCCATGAATGTTTTGAAAATTTTTACACCGATTTACTAATTGGTGAATTTGTGTGATTTGGGCACGTGTAAAGAAAGATTGTTAAGAACTCAAATTGTATTGGGAATATTAAATAAAGATGTATAGATAAGTTTACTGAGGTAAAACTACACATTGGATAAAGTAGTAAAAAATTGCAGAGCAGTAGAGCAAACAGAGATCAACAGAAAACTGGTGCAAGAAAACAACACCAAACTTCTACTCAAAATTGAAACTGATAAGAGTTAATGCGAAAGATAAAAATGATTCAACAGCTCAGGACTTAAATAGAAATAGATCAGGTCGTAGAAATTATAATAATAACTTTATAAAGAATAAGTATATAAATAAAAATGTAAAAATGAAAAATTATATATAATAGATGAATGTATGAGATTAGGTTAAGTCACACAAAATAAATGAGTGCCTATTGTATGGTGTCTGGGAAAGTGTGGAAATTGTGGAAAATTAAATCATTTTAAAATAAAATGTAAAACAACTATAGAAGATAAGCCTAAGAGACAGGTAGACAATATTCAGATTGAAAAATATGTGACATTAGATAAAATTAACATGTTAGAGAATAATAAAAAAAAGTCATGGATAATATTAGTTTTAATAAATGGTATTAAAATTGAAGTAAAATTAGACACTATAGCTGAAATAAATGTAATTCCAGTAGAAATGTTACAAAAATTTGGGATTAGTAAACTAAATAAGAGTAATATTTTTAATTAAATCTTTTGGTGGATATACAACTAAATCAAAAGGATGTATATGGGTAAAACTACAACATAAAAATAATAAAATCAAACAACTTTTTGAAGTAGTAGAGTATAGTGGATTACCTCTAATTAGTTATTAAGCATGTGTTCAACTTAGTTATAAAATGCCAAAAATAGGTCAAGTTCAAACAAATAAAGACACGGAAAAATATAGGTTTATAGAAAAATACAAACATGTATTTAAAGGCATAGGGAATATCTCAGAAAAAATTAAAATTTAATTAACAAAGGATGTAGTTCCAAAGTAAAATCCCCCGAGAAGGGTAACAATGAAAATTTACAATAAATTAAAAGATAACTTGAATAGAACAGTAAGATTACATTAAATAGAGAATTGTGATGAACCATGTGAATGGCAAAGCAACTTAGTGATTATTGAAAAACCACATGGAACGCTGAGTTTATGTTTGGACCCTAAAGAAATTAATAAATGTATTATTAGAGAAATGTATTAAATACCAACGTTAGAAGAAATAAAACCGACATTAGCAAATAAAAAGTTTTATACTTTATTAGACCTAAAAGATGGTTTTTATCACTGTGAGTTAGATGAGGAGTCTAAAAAATTCTGCATGTTTAACAGTCCATTTGAATCATATAATTTTAAGCGATTACCTTTTGGAATTTCAATGGCTCCAGAAATTTTTCAGAAAATTCGTTAATATATATATATATATATATATATGAAGTATATTAATTTATTTTGATGATATTCTAATATTCTAATATGTGAAAAAACATAAAAAGAACACGATGAATTATTACATAAAGTTATGGAAAGAGTTATTAAGTTTAATGTTAAATTTAATGTAAAAAATTACAATATGCAATAAATAAAGTTAAATTCTTGGGTTTTATTTTTAATGAACAAGGCAGTGGCGGAACCAGGGGCGGGCCAGGTAGGGCGATGGCCCTACCTGAAAATGCCTAACCCTACCACTGGGCATTAGTCCGACCTTAAATAATATAATATTATGGTCATTTTTAATGAGCAGAAAAAAATTGTAATACTTACCATCGAAACACGAAAATATGTTATTAAGAATAATAGAGATAGGTACTATTCTAATATACCTACTAATATGACAACTCGTTTCACATATATTATTATTTGTATTTATAATTATAAATTATTGGTATTTGGGTATGTTTCTAATACATATACATGTGGGTATTTGGCGTAATGGGTAAATCCTTTAATCTATTTAAAAATAGCTATTAATGGGACAGTAACAACTGATGGGTGTGCTATGTGCTGCGCACGATTACGCCCTTATCAATTATTTTCAAAATAAACTTTCATTTTAAAATATTGTATAATGTCGGCAGGACGAAAAGGATTAGAAGTTTCAATTCCCATTGGTTTGAACTTTTTAAATGGTTAGAATATAGCAACGTTGAAGATTCTGTATATTGCTTTCCTTGTAGATTTTTTTCAAATAAGTTAAAAACTAATTTAAACTGTATCTATAAAAATGCAGGTTACAAAAATTGGAAAAATGCAATGTCTGCTAAAGACAAGATTCCCTCTTCATGATAAATCTGATGAACATAAACAATATTTACTATCTTGGGTGGAATATAAAAAAAATATAAAGAATAATAGTTCAGTTTTATCTCAAATTTCGGACCAACATGAACGTATAGTAATGGAAAATAGAAGATATATGAAGGCAATCATAATTTCATTAAGAATGCTGGCAGTTCAAGAACAAGCTTTAAGAGAACATTTTGAAAATGAATCCAGTTTCAATAGAGGGAATTTTATTGAGGCAATGAGTGCTATTAGTAATTTTGATGATGTAGTTACAAAAAAAATGAACGGACCTAAAAATGCCAGATATTTACATCATTCAATACAAAATTAAATCATTCATATTATGTCCACAATGGTTTTAGCTAAAATTTCCAAAGAAATAAAGGAACTAATTTTTTTGCAGTCATGGCTGATGAAACAAAAGATGTATCTAAAACAGAGGTGAAATAAAAGAGAGATTTTTAGGATTTACGCCTCTAAAATATTTAAATGCTCCTACTTTATTTTTGCATATTAAACAAGTTCTAAGTAAATGCAATATTGATATCAACAACTGTGTGGCACAAACATACGACAGAGCAAGCGTTATGCGAGGAAGTATTAATGGCATACAAGCAATTTTTAAAAAATAAGTCCCTCAAGCTATATATACTCACTGTGCAAACCATAGACTGAATCTAGTTATAGTTGATGTTGCAAAAAATATTGAAGAAGTAGATTTGTTCTTTACTTTGTGCCAAGAATTATATGTTTTTTTTTTCTAGTTCTGTAATTCATTCTAAGTTTATTGAATTACAAAAAGAGGTATTTAATATAAAAAAAACCTGTAGTATTAAAACGTCTATGCCTAACAATATGGCCTTCATAAATGTATTGTTGTAAAGCTTTAAAAAGTACACTTGAAATTGTTTTGTTGCTTTTAAATAAATTATCATTTTCAAAAATAAGGAACATTCTCTTGAAGCTGAAGCACTGTTAAGAAAAATTGATTTCAATTTTGTATATTTACTATTAGTATTTGATGATTTTCTATCTCAAATCCACATTCTGAGTAAATACCTTCAAGACTTTAACGCTGACATGGCTCATAGTATAATATTAATGGAATCCACAAAAAAATACTTTATGGAATTGAGAAATCCTGTATCACATAAATTATTTTATGATGAAGCAATTAATATTTCAGAAAAATGTAATATTACACTTCCATCTGCACAAGTTAAACAAAGAAGAATAAAGAAAATACCAAAAGAATTAGAAAAATTGGCATGTAAAAATAGCACTATGGGAAAACAAATACCAATAGAAGAAAATGAATTTAGATCTGGAATATTTTATTGTATTTTGGACAAAATAACAAACGAGTTGGACAAGAGATTTGATGTTAATTCTAATATAATTAGCGGAAAAGTGCTCTTAATCCAAAGTCGGCAACATTTTTAATTTATGATACAATAGTTCCTTTTGCAAAAGCTTATTCATGTGACATAGAATGTCTAAAATCCGAATTGAAAATATTACGCAAGTCCATGAACCGTTATGAAAATATTAAAAACTTAAAAATTGAAGATGTTTTCCTATTTCATAATTTTTGAAAGGAATAGGTATGAAATAGCATTTTCAGAAACATGTAAACTATGCTCCATTGCTATTACAATACCTATGTACGTAGCTGCATGTGAACGAACATTTTCACGTATGAAGCGTGTAAAAAATTATTTGAGAAATAGTTTACTAAACACTAATCTCACAAGTTCGAGCATCATATCAATCGAAAAACGAGAAACAAAATCAATTGATATTGATGATATAATCAATAAATTTTCAGATGCACATGAAAATCGTAGAATTATTTTAAAGTAGATAATAATATAAATATTATAATAAGCTAATAACAAACTGTAATAAGCTCATTGTTCATATATTTTGTTTTTTTTTTTGGGGGGGGGGGGTGGTATATTTTAATTTTTTAATGGTCCGACTTTATAATTGCTGGCCTCCCATTGTCCCTACCTAGAAAAATATCCTGGCGCCGCCACTTCAACAAGGCGTTACATCAAATCCTGAATGAATCAGAATAATTAGGGAATTAAGAGCACCAACAAATAAAAAACAATTGCAGTCGTTTTTGGGTATGATCAACTAAGAGATTTTATTTCTAATTTATCCGAAATGATTACACCTTATAGAGAAATTCTAAAAAAAAAATGTCATGTGAAATTGGAGTAGTCAATGTTAACAAGTCTTAGTACTTCTAAAAGAAAGGCTGTGCAATTTAACAACATTAAAATAGGTATTATGAAGAAAATAGTGAATTGCAAATACAGTGAGACGCGTAAGAAAAAACGATGGGGTGTTGCGTTTTTCAAAAGAATCATTCTTTAATACTTTGGATCTAGATGTTTAGGGTATTTTCAGATTGAGAAGAAAATGTTGGCAATAGTATTTGCATGTTCTAAATTCCATTCTTTAATTTATAGTCAGAAAATAAAAGTATTAACTGATCATCAACCATTAGTATCAATTATGCAGAAGAAATTACATAAAATTCCTAAGAATCGATTAAAAAGGCTCAGGTTAAAATTATTAATATACGAAATAGATTTACAATACTTTCCTGGTAGGTATATGTATGTGGCTGACTTGCTTAGTAGGAACTTTATTAAGAGACAGGAAAATGGTGAAGAAGCAATATCAGATGTAATTCATACTGTAAATGAAGTACAATAATATTTTGCTAATTCCAAACAATTTATAAATCAAACAAAGATGGATGAGGTGGTAAGTAAAGTGAAAAAAATTAATGAAGAGAGTGAAATTAAGTATTACTGGAAGTTGAGGAATGAAATCTGTGTTGAAAAAAAATTAGTATATTATGGAACGAGATCAGTAATTCCCAAAACATTAAGAAAATATATTTTAACCAAATTACATGAAACACATATGGGTATAACCAAAACAAGAGCTAGAGCTAGGCAATTATTTTACTACCCCGAATATTAATGCTCATATTGAAAATTTTATTTCGTCATATTTACTATGCATGACATTTAGTAAATATAAAATAATATCTCGTATGTTATCACATAGTATACCAAATTTAGCATTTAATAAAATTGCATTAGGTATAGTAGAATTTAGTGGGAAAAGTTTTTTGATAATTGAGAACCATTTTTCAAGATGGCTTGAAATAATTAAATTAGAAAATAAAAAAAGTGATAGTGTAATAAAAGAACTAAAAGCTATTTTTGGAATATTAAACATACCAGATGAAGTAATAGCAGATAACATGCCATTTGTGAGCTATAAATTTGTATTTTAAAGTATTTTAAAAGTTATGGGAGTTTAAAATAACTACATCTAGCCCTCATTACCCACAAAGCAACGGATTAGCTGAAAGAGGTATTGGGATTGCTAAAGATATGCTTAAAAAACCAAACATACTGGTACAAATATAGAAACACCTAAATTACAGGATTCACCATACAGCCCAGCTCAACTTATACAAAGTAGAGAACTTAAAAGTGCACTGATTGTAGGAAAATAAAATCTTAAGCCTAAAGTAGTATCAAATTATACGAAATTTGTGGAAATCAAGAATGAACAAAAAAAGTGTTATGACAAAAATGCAATAAAAACTTCTATAGAATTTTCTGAAGGCAAAATGTGTATGCACAAAACAAATTTATGAAAATATGGAACTCAGGTAAAATAATAAAAAAATGTAAAGAACCAAGAAATTATTTAGTTCAAATAAATAATGAAAATGTGGTAAGAACAAACTCTAAATGGATTAAAACTAAAAGATACTTTGAGGCTGAAATTGAAAATGAATTAAATTCAACAAATAGTAGAGAAAGAGAGAATATTGAAAATGAATTAACTTTAACAAATAGGTAGTTGAGAAGGAGAGAATTATGAGGGTGAACAAGCAAATAGAACAAGTGGTAGATAAATTAAAAAACCAGAAAAGCTTAATTTATAAGGTAGATTATGTAGTAATGTAACAGTATGTCAATTGTTTTTATATTGTAATTAAATTTTGTAACTATACTCGTATATATTTAATTAATTTTGTAATGTTGAAATTTTGTAAACTTAAAAAGGGGAGATGTGGTATCACTGTATAGTGATAAGTCGCATGTTACTGTTCGACCACCTCTTTATATATACACATTAATATATATTTTTGATGACTGGTCAATTATGTTTTGTATATGTAATGTAATAATGTTAATCAAATTGCATTTTTAATCTTTAATAAAAGCATTAAATTATTAACTAATACAAATTATTTATATTGAGTATCTTTAAATTATAAAAGTATAGTTGAATATTACATAAATAAAAACTCAACTTCTACAAAATAATTTGTTTTTATTTAATAAATACGTATTTCGAAAACAATGATTTGATCTTCAGTGTTAAACAACTACTGAGTCATTCAGCGCGTATATATTCCCTTTTATAGAACAGATGACGTCATTCATATTCATATTGTAATGACCGGTATAACTCATCGATCGGTAACCAAATGATGATCTGATATTACTCTATGCCGATACCATGGATGGTGCTCATCGATGAATGACGTCATCTGTTCTATAAAAGGAAATATATACGCGCCGAACGATTATTAGTTACATGAGGTGGACACCAAGCCGAAATCTGTAAATCAGTCGCCATATTTTTTAATGCGATTTTGTCATTATTTATACCACAGAATATTCAGTGGTTTATACCATAATAGACACTATTAGTACTATCACAGATTATTCTGTGATATCACTATGTCGTATTATATCTGTGTGGTATAAACACAGTATAAAGAATGATAAAATTTCATCCGAAAACATGGCCACTGATTTTCAAGCCGTCCTATGCTTCCCATGTAAATTATTATCAGTGTCTATTCTGATTCTTTTATTTTGTGATAGTTGTTTAACACTGAAGATGAAAACATTGCTTTTGAAATACCTATTTATTAAATATAAACAAATTATTTCGTAAAAATTGGGTTTTTATTTATTTCTATAAAAAATTCTATAAGTAACTCAACACTAAAATATTAATATTACGGTATTGTTGTTTATGTTAATTTAATTTTGTTTGTAAATATTTTGTTTTATTCTATTTAGACAAATGATAATACCATTGGATCTGCGAAATATATAATTAATAATGATGTTTCATTAACGGATTCAAACTCTAATATATCCTGTTTTCCAATATTGCATGAAAATAATCAACAAAGGGTTAGTACAATTACACCACATGTGTCCTGTTTTTTAATAAAAAAAGATCAAGGAGAAGAATTTTTAAGGCAAAATGGTTCAAATAATCAACACAGTGGAGAAACTCAGTCTTCGCATTTTCAGCCAGCTGCAAGCTTATCATCATTAATCAAAGCATCACCTTTAGAATCATTATTTTGTGATGAATTAAGACTAAAAAATAACATAAATATCATTGAATCATCCCAAGCCCAACCACATATCACTAATCCTAGTCAATGGAGTTACATGATAATTAAAAAGTCATTACAATGTTCATTTTGTGATATTATATTTCCTGACCAAACACTTTACGCCCTTCACGAAAGGTTTCATTCTGAAACAAACCCATGGAAATGTAATTTTTGTGGGAAACAATGTAGTAATGTTTATGAATTTAATTTCCATTTATTAAATAAAAACCATCAATGGTAGCAATGATTTTTATAAGATATACCTATATATATATATATAATTTGTAATATATATTATACATTACAAATAATAAAAATAAACTAAGTCTTTATATTTTGAAAAATGTGTGAAAAACATAAATAAATTATTTCTGAAACCCAAGAAAATTGTATAGATTAACTTGCTAACCAATAATATATAATAATAAATATTTAACCAAATTGTATAATTATTAAAGTGAAGTTTATTCAATTAATTATGAACAATTACTTTTAGCTTTCATTTAAATACCCGTATTTACAATCTGTAATATATGTGATACAATCTACCCTATACATGGTACAATTTTCTTTTAAAATTATATATTCCTATTTATTCCCATGTTTTCATCATACTATAGGACATAGTTAGTCCAAATAATTCTTATTAAAATAAATTATATTATTTTTACGTATATTTTCAAATAAAATACTGTATTGATAAATGAACACATTAAACTAAATAATATTAAAATTAACAACATATTATTACAAACTAGTTTTATTTACCTTCATCTGGGTGCATGGACGGTAGATTACCGTCACATTTACAAATGTGTGCCCTGCTTTTTCTTGCACTAATGGAAAAAGTCAGAAGCAACGAGTATTCTCTAGTTACTTAATATTACACTATGTAACAGTGCTGCATTGTTATTGTCTTGCAATCGCTCGTCTCATCCCATGTCAAAGTTTAGTAGTAGCAACGGACAGTAGATTACCTTCACACGCATACTAGCGTAATTTTTTCGACGAGTAGTCGACATACCTATTCTGTTTTTCGAGGCAGACGTCGACAACGTTTTTCCAATTTAAAACATGTCCAATCATTACCAATTTAGGAAATATTGTATTGATGATTTATTTATAAAACAATGTAGATATGTAATGTGTATATTAGTGACAGAATTATTATCAATGGAATAATAATCTTATTTTCGATTATTTGTTATTTCCTCCTGTCAACTTGTCATGATTCACTATCCATTATGTGCTCTTATAAATGTAATAAATATTTTATTTATATTGTGATATAGTACTTTAGAAAAAAAAAATTGGATAGGTTATAATGGATGTGGTAAGTAAAGGGAAGTAGGTACTATTATATGAATGTTATATATTATATTGGGTACGTTCGAATAAATATGCGTATACATGAGATTAGTCCTATGGAAAACAATGAATATTGGGGTAACTAAGATGATAAGTGTGGTTTCAATGTATAATAATTATAGACATTTTAATTGAAATGATTATGTTTTTGCGTAATTGATATATCCCGACAAGTGTTATTCAATTCAAGATGCAAATTAGATTAGGCCGCTCGTCCACCAAAGTAACATGACACGTGATATAACAAGTGATCTGACACGTGATATGACACAAAATTTTAACCGTTCACCAGAGTGATATTAAAATGACGTAATTTTTTTATTAATTATGTACCTATATAATAGGTATGTATTGTGTATATTCAATAAAAAGTATAATTCAAATAGATACCTACCTAATAATAATACTATTTATATATTGTTTTATATTATTAAAATAAGTTCAAAGTCGCTCAATGAACAAAAAACTTGTTCACAACGCATTTATGTAAAAATAATATTATAACTATAGGTAATATATTTGATCAGAAACCATATCCCATCATCTGCCTGGAGTAGGTATGGGTAGGTAGATATGTAAATTTCATATCTAAGTACCTACTAACAAATAATAATAACATTAATATTTTTAAGTAGGTAACTATCTATATAAAACATATTATATTAATTCTTACAATGCTACAATATTATAATGCTGTGGACATTTTAAAATGGGAAAAATACAATATAACCACAAAGAGTTCTGAATAAATTATTTTGATTATAGAGCCAATGAATGTACTTATAATATACTATATTATTGTATAACGTATTTTATTGAATTAATTACTACTTACCTTTACAAATAAAATTCAATTTGAAATAAAAACGACGAGTCGACTGTTTGAGCATTCAGTATTCACATGTTACAATTCGTAATTTGTATGATAGGTATTTACATTTATTATAAAATGGTACCTATATTATAATATTATGATACCCATTCCTTATCACACTCAATTTTTTTATTAGAATCGATTATTTTCATAAATATCATAGAAAAAAATATTTAATAAAATCGATATTATTAATTTTATATATAATAAATAATATTTTTGTATATAATATATTATAGAGTATAATAATAAATATGATTGCTTTTTGTCTATAGTGATAAATTTGATTATAAACAAAAAAAAATAAGTACGTATTATTCACTGAATACATGGTGGCGGCCAAATGACACATGACAAAAGTACTGCACGTTCCACTTTTGTCAATAGCAAAATTTCGTAAATGACAGGGAAGTGATACGTGATCTGACATGTTAGATCGGTGGACGCACTCGCGTGATTTTCTGTATGTATAAATGAAAAATTACCTGTATGATTTGTTTATCGCAAATCACGTGTCATGTTACTTTGGTGGACGAGCGGCGTTCTCGACGTTCTCAACGTACAAATATAGAGTTAAATATGATAAATTGAAAATGGTAATAGTGGGATCGTGAGTTCAATAAATTGTCACAATTTTTGAATATCTATGTAGCTTTAAATATTTAATATAACAATATCTGGCTCAATCGAAATATAGGATGCTATACCCGCATTTTCTGTCTCCGTCCACCTAATTGGCAATATAGCAAAATTATACAACACAAAATTGAAATTATGGCATTTTGGTTAGATTTAGAACTTAAACACCTATTATAAAATTTAACGAGAAGAATAATTTCGAGTGAACCTCACGGGCTTTTTGTAAAATATTGTCAGAAAAAAAAGTTACGGCACTTTTAGTTTTTGATATTTTTAAATAGCTTTAACTTTTTCATTAGACGATATTTTACTAAATGCCCATGAGGTTCACTCGAAAATATTCCTTGCATTAAATTTTGTAATAGGTGTTTATACTCTAAATTTAACCTAAACGTCAAAATTTCAATTCTGCGTAGTGTGATTTTGCTATATTATCTGTCAGATAGACAGAGACAAGAAATGCTAGTGTAACATCCTCTTAATATTTATATATATTTCGGAAAGTTGTCACAAACAGTTTGTATAATTCAAACCACCGTAACCTCCGTTGCGAGTTGCGACAATTATGTGCATCTTTGTTACCTATACAAAATATGAATTATAACGTTCACTGTGAGATATTGAGATTTGATACAGATGTGTAAAAATATTATAAAAATAATATGAAATGTACATAGGTAAGTAAAAATTAAAGCAATTTATGATGTGAGCAACATAAACAGTCAATCTACCAACAACACACAAAGAAATAATAGGAAAGAGGGCGCAGATCCGTATTGTTGTGACTGTAGGGTCAAACACATACGTGTCCGAAATGGCCAAGAGGTATGGTAGTCTCTTTCCGTGATTAGTCAAGTGTCGTATAACCCTCTTACACTAATACTCTGTCCGCAAATTTTTTCAGCAACATAATATTAGGTGGTGTGAATCATATGACTGACGTAAGAAAAGATGCTGTTTTCCGTGTCCCGAGGCCTTTTATAAGCTCGAAATGGACGGCAGTAATCTACCACCACTAATGTTGGTTTAGTAGGTTATAGAGGGGAGATTCCTTGAGCTTCTGGTACTCAACTGATTAAACAGATGTTTGTATACGTGGCACATAATATGAAATTAATTTATATATTATTTTTATGTACGTTGCTGTAAATTTAACCTTGCCTAATAAATTTATTCAGTGAAATTGCGATACAATAATTTATGTATTACAGTGATATAGATATACATATTATTAAATGGTATATAGTATACTATTACTATATTCTATATACACATATACATTATACATATTGCAAATTATATTATATGAATTTCAAATAGGTATATTCTAAATTATTGCCACCCTATTAATTTTTTATTATTAATATATAATAATAATAAACAATAACCATGCCGCAGTCAACGTTATAAAAGTACTCGTGTAGGTACCTACTGGCTACCACCATAAAAAATAACATTTAAACATTATACTTTGTGTATTGTACAAAATTATACAAATCATTAATTTGTTTTACATTGTTACATAAACATAGTTCAATAAAAGTACAAAAGCATAGTAAATACCTAGGTATCTAAATACTACATAAAGGTATGTACATTTACATTATTTTTATCAGTACCACAAATGCACTATGTATCATTACATACAGAAAAATAATTTTTAAAAACTCAAATAGTAAACGATTTAATAGTGTTTTTAAGAATAAGAATTCTACTGCCCAAATCCTTTACATTTAAAAAAAAAATGCAAAAAAAATCATGCATTGTAAGGTTTCATAAGTCGTCGTTTATTAACAAATAAATGTATAAATTGATTTTGTCGTATACCTAATGACAATATGTTTGTTAACAAATAATCTTTTTTTATCATTATAATATCAAATACATTTTTAAAAAACGTAATATAGAAGTTAATAAAAATAACTAAATAACAAGAAACTACTTTTTGACTTCTAGAAAATATTAAAAACTAATTTATTTTTTAAAAAGTTGACTAGATACAAATGATAAAAATTAGTTTGTCGTACCTCTGGTTCTTGAACAAGATGCTGTATTATTATTATTATTAACATTTATAAAAATTGAATGTGAATGAGGATTCTGAGCAAAGTTTGGTATAATACGAGGCATGTCCAGGAAGTAAGTGTACTAATGCTTTTAAAAGCAGAGGGATTTTCTCCCCCTCCCCCTTTATATTAGTAATATAGCCAGGTGCGAAGTTATTGAAGTGATAGAAGTAAAGAGTTTTTGTATCATGAACTGGAAAGAGATGATTTTCTCCACTCTTATGTTACTGGAGATAAACGTGAGTGGCCCACTACATTCCTGAAAACAAAAGCCAGTTGTCCAAAAATACAATTTTCATTTTGTCTGAAATTACAGTTTTCAATTTTTTGGCTAAAGGTGAATTGATGTGAGGCCGTTGCCAGTAAAAATAGCGTGAAAAAAATCATCTCCTTAGAGTTCATAATGATCCAAAAACTCTTCACTTCTAAAACTTCAAAAACTTCGCATTTGGCGGAATTTCCTATAGATATCATTCAAAGAAAATGTTACTGCGTCCGCAATTTCCTTCGTTCTGGTTTCATTTAAAGCAAGGGAAGCCATCTAACATCGAAATATAACCAACTTTGGGGAAAAATCCCTCTGTCCATGAGAGCACTAGTTCACTTACTTTTTTGACATACCTCATATTATTAAAAAAAAAAGAATCATAAAATATAATATATAATAAAACAATAAAATACAAAATAATAAAATAATAAAATTATAATATACAATAAAAAGTCATATAAATAGGTAACCATAACAACTTTATTTGTTATTTTTCCTGCATTTATTAAATATTTTCATTATAAAAAATAGTTTCCTCTTACACATAAGAAAACTACTTGGAAAATCTAAAAATGTATAATTCTACAAATAATAAAAAAAAAACACATTATAAAACAAGTATCATTCCTCTCTTCGCTCAAAATTTCATATATATTCTACATTAACTTCTTTGTATTAGAGCAATGGGTTGAATTATAAGATCTGGAGAAGGTTATAATAAGGCATTTTTCTAAGTTCAATACTAAGCCAAGGTGGAAAACCCATTTAGTAAACATACAATACAGTAAGTATACAAAGTATACAACTATAAAATCAGCTATGATCATTAAAAAAATCTTTTAATCCTTGAAAATTTATTTTCAAAATAGTTTAATATCATGTAAATGGTTCCAAAGCGTTTTGAAAGATAAAACCTTTGTACTGTGTGGTTTAAGGATTTAAAACCATTTTAACTATTGGAAAAAGGTTTGGAAATGGATCTTGTAAAGAAGAATGTAAAGAAATAATGTTATTACTACTAATTTAATAAAAATATTGTGCTACTCTAATATATTAAAATGTTATTATTCTAATAGAAAAAAAATACGTATAACAACGAATACTGCAGTGTATTGACGTATATATTAAATTTTACCTTCACAGTATTTTTTTGGGACCGCATTAATGTTGAGTCGTGATTTACGGTCAAATTGATTAATATATTGATTTTTTTTCAAAATGCTCTGAGCTTATGTACTTATTTTTAAAATTATATTGGACTTATTACATCTAATTCGATGTTTCCTAAAAATTTCAAAATATGCCGAATGATTGAATTAACTTATAAAAATAAACACAATAATATATATTATAAAAAAGACATAAATGCAAATATTAGTTTCTAGCTAGTTGTTTTCTTCATTTTTTCCAGTTTAATAAAACAGAGGAGACCGAGATTAAATATCATACTTACTTTTCAAGTTATAAGCAAAAGCTTCATTTTCAAAAATATTTAAATTTTTTTAAGTATAGGTACTGATATTTGTATTTAAAAGATTTTTGGTAAAATCAAAGCTCACATAACGAACTTATATCTTGAGTTATTAGTAAAATAACTTTGAAGGTGATTACTGCACGCCTCCAGCGGCACTATTTTTTTAATAAATTAAACAACACATAACTATGATTATACTTATAAGTTATAATGTATTTTATTTGCCCTATTACTTACCGAAAATTAAATCGAGTCGTCTATAACGAGCGTAGCAAACTACGATTGTCAAAAAAAGCAATAAAATATTGGCAACTTTCGTTGACAAAAAAATAGAATAGACAATATATAAAAATGTATTGTTTTTTTTTTTTAAATATTAAGAAAAAAACTATAAAAAATTGTTATATTTGGGGTAATATGAACTAAAAATTTAATTATATATCAATAATAAGATCTAAAATATATCAAAATATTAAAACATGTGTTTATTAATAAAAATAACCAATTATGCACAAATATGCAAAATAAAAGTAGTACATTTTTAATCTCCAATATGTGAAACTGATTTCTATCTTCTATTAGCTAGCTTTTGGACTAACCAAAAAAATATGCAAATCGCTTCTTTTTTTTTTTGTTGATAACTTAGTGTGGACTGTTTAGATATTGGTAGGTATGTGTAATAAATATAAATGCGGAAAATTGTTCGTGAATGGCGGTTGACGTCCTACTATTGATATGTAAAAAACTAAAACTAAAGGGCATAAAATGTGCTGGCCAGTAAGGCGGGGCAATAAATAAAAAGGTACGAATAATTACAAATAAATAAATAATACTCGTAATATAAAAACAAAACAAAATAATATAAAATAAATGCGACCTGAACCCGAGTGTGACCGACTGAAAACGGTAACGGATGGTTGGTTGGTTGGTGGGTTTGCAAGGATCCTCTGGTACCTGCAACTGACGCTGACGCGGATCACGACGACGGTTCGCGTCTTTGGTTGAACGTTTACGGTGTTCGGTAAACGTGTTCGCGCGTTGTACGTAACCGGTGGTGTGTCGTCGACGACAGCGTGCCGGCAGGGGGTCACACGCGTATTCGTCCGTTACATAATATATATGATAACGTGCGATAATTGTAATTAAAACAAAAAGGCTAAAAAACTCATAAACACATATAAATCCGTTCCCTACTTATAACTCAAAAAGTAAGTACGCGATGTGAATTATGATTCTATCGAAATCTTTATATTATAAAAATGTGTATACTAAAAAAAAAATTAAAAAAACAAAATTTTTTAGGTTTAGTATTGATATTGGTATCAACCAAATTAAAAATCTGAAATGACACTCATGTCTAACCTACTTATATATCTATATAATTTATATATAAATAGAATATAAATTTTATATATTTTTAAAACATTATAAATTAGTTTAAATTTATAACTGAATAAATCCAATTATAAATTACATTTTTAAATTACCTAGATACATCGAAAACAAGCCAAGTTATTATTATTATTAGTTTTCCTAATAGTGTGGGTTCCTGGTTATAAGTCCTGAAAATTTTTTTTCCACATTTAAGGTATGGTTTGCAAGACGCGATATGTCGCGGTGACAGGTCACTGCGGCCGGTGTTTGCGACTATTCGCTGCAGCCTATTTTGTGAAGAGTGGTTTCCAAGACGCGACAAGATTATTTTTTGATCAGCGAGTGACAATATATTTTAGTTCCATTTTAAACTTGTCCATATACGCACGTCTTTTTTTTTTAATATTTTACAATGAATAATTATATTGTTAATAATAATAACATACTTCTTAGACTTTTATTAGAAGAAGAAGACGAAGATGATATTATAGTTCCTAATTTAATGCCCACAATTAGAAATTCGACGGATGAAATATTTAAACATCGGGACAATAAAGGGTTTTATGAAATTATAATTATTGATATTAAACAAGACACCCAGTAGAATTAGTATAGTTAATATGATACATACTGTAAATTAGGTACATATTATACATCTATTAGAATGAGACAAAGGTTATGTTGACCCATTCCATTCTTGGGTGTGGTGATACACACACAATTGATTGTTATATTATTGATAGTATATATGATGTGTATATATATATATATATATATGGATAATAGCTGTACATTCGGTATAATGTTAGATATAGTTATCGTGTCAGTCGAGCTACGTGACCCATTGCCATTGTACGTTCTATATAATATACCTACACTTTTTTATATTATATATTCTTATTTATAATTTATGTCTTATTCTGATATAACCTATTGCATTCAACAATAATAAATAGATATTTAAAAAATAACGATAATAAATTTCATTAATTTTTCTGTTTAAATCATCAACAATTCAATTTTTTACTATCCTTAGTAGAAAATAAATTAATTTTACCAACTTCTAACCGTGCAAAAAAAACCAACCAATATTTCCTGCAGAAAAATTAGTAGTTACTTTAAGGTAAATTATTTATTTATTTGAATCAATACAAATATTAATTAATTATATTGACTTTTTTAAATAGATATTTTACTACTAGTGAATCCATTAGATCGTTGTCATTCTCATTTCGGATAAGTCATTGTTATGTAACTTATGTAAGCACTATTATAAAAAATATATTAGCTGCATTAAAAAATGAATTGATACCAATTTTTATGCCTGATATCAAAGATATTGATTTTAAACAAAAAGCAACAGAGTTCTTTTATAAATGGAATTTTCCTAATTGTATTTTAGCCATCGATGGAAAACATATTCGTATCCCAAGTCCAACTAATTCTGTATCACTTTTTCATAACTATAAAGATTACTTTTCCCTAGTACTTTTGGCCATAGTGGGTACAAATTATAAATTCGTCGACGTTGGTTCGTTTGAAAAAGAAGGCGATAGCAGAATATTTTAAAATCGAATATTGGACAAACAATTTTAAGTGGCACTTTTGGATTTCCAGAGGATTGTAATCAGCCTAGATCTAATAAGGTGGCTTGTCATGTAATTGTAGGTGTAGAAGCTTTCCGTTTGCATAAGAACATAACGTAAAATATCATGTAAATATGACATATTATGATGCGCCAATGTATGTCTGAATATGGCCACATGGGCAATATACCTACGTTCGTAGTTTGTACTCTCACAGTGGCATAATCGTTAGTCGGTATTCGGGAATTAAGAATGTGTAGAAACCAAAATTATTAAATTTATACTAGTTTATTTAATAAAAACATATTATAATATGCCTAAATAGATTTATTTTGATGGTCAATATTATTTTATTTTAGTATAAAATTTATAAATTTACATGGTTCAGCCCGGCGGCCTTAAGGGGCCCGGTGCCGGTACTATTTTGTATGCAAAAACAAGCCTCACAATAAAAACGATCACGCCTCGTAGAATAGTCGGATTTCAATTATTTTTTTTATATATAAAAGAGGAGAACTTTTTACA